>MU270630.1:40826-51300 GCA_021432625.1 Leptodontidium sp. 2 PMI_412 | reverse complement strand
GGAGGTCGAGCCGCCTGTCCCAGATCCACTCGCCGCAGTACAATACTCCTGTCTCTATTGGATTGACCATCTACTTGACTGCGACAGAGGACACACTACCGATGAGCTCAAAGATGATGGCTCAGTCCATCAGTTTTTAAGAGCGAGTTATATTCACTGGCTAGAGGCGCTCAGCTTACTGAGAAGCCTGCCAGATGGCATCGTAATGATTGCAAAGCTCGAGAATTGGCTCAAAGTAAGTCATAATACGACTTTTAGAACATCACTAGTGAATGCCCTAACATGATAGGCTGACGAATGTCATGACTTACACGCGTTTATACATGATGCGAGACGGTTTGTCGTATACAACCGATCAGTCATTGAACAAGCGCCCCTTCAATCGTATTGTTCAGCACTAGTATTTAGCCCAGAGAAGAGTCTTGTTCGGGTGGCATTTGAGAAGTGTATCCCACATTGGATTCTGCAGAAACCAAAAGTGCCAGCATACTGGAATGCGCTGCTGCAGACGCTCGAGGGCCACTCGGGCTCGGTCAATTCGGTCGCCTTCTCACCTGACGGCAAGCAGGTCGTGTCTGGGTCTGATGATAAGACGGTGCGGCTCTGGGACTCCGCGACAGGCGCGCTGCTGACGCTCGAGGGCCACTCGGACTGGGTCTGGTCGGTCGCCTTCTCACCTGACGGCAAGCAGGTCGTATCTGGGTCTGATGATGAGACGGTGCGGCTCTGGGACGCCGCGACAGGCGCGCTGCTGCAGACGCTCGAAGGCCACTCGGGCTGGGTCAATTCGGTCGCCTTCTCACCTGACGGCAAGCTACTTCCAACTTTACGCGTGTCAAGTCAGTGGATAACTGATGGCACTGCGAACCTTCTCTGGCTACCTTCTGAATACCGACCTACATGTGAAGCTGCTTGGGACAAAACTCTCGTTCTAGGACATTCATCAGGGAATATTTCATTTCTCCAGCTTAAACAAGGGCCAAAGCTTATAATAATGAATTAGTCTATATTTGTTAACCTCGTATTAATCTTCATATCATGTCTCTTTTTCTTTTCATCTCTATTTCATAGAGGGTCCGAGGGGAGTAGGTCACTATATAATAGTCAATAATTGCCACTCAGCTTCAAGAATCTTCTAGAATAAGTCAAAAAATGACTGCTATCTTGGTATTATAATCAATCGTCCTGTCAATCTCGTAATATCAACAAAACCTGAGTAACAAGGTGTAATATTAGACTTTTGGTATTAACCTAGTGTTACTACTTGTACTGTAGTAAAGAGCGCGAGACCTTCGTGATGGGAGTGCAAGCGTGCTTACGGCGTTAGTGGCGTAAATACCAGGTTATAACGTGCAGTGTGGGGTCAGCCAGTCCTGTATTAATTTGCGTGCTACAGCAGCCACAAAGCTCATGATGGTCTTGGACATAATAGTAAGGCTCTGAAGCTCCGATAAACCCTTTCTATTAGTGTATGAGATAATGAGAGCTTGCCAGTATAGCTATGGTAAAAGACTTCTATTATAGTATAAACGGAGGCTTTTTATGAACCAGGCGAAAGGGAGACGATGCGATTACAAATTTTTCTCGAGAGTAGGTCAGAATGTTAATAAATAGCTATAGTAGTTCAGAGGAATTTCAGGTTGGTGTGGAGTTTGAGATGTTTAAAGTCAAAGTACCTCCCATATTTTCCCGGCACGTAGGGTTTCCGGCACGCAGGGATGGACGTTATAGACCGTGAACACGAAATTTGTTTGCATTTTTTCCACCGTTTTCAATGATGACTGGGACTGAAAATTCAGTAACCTCCATACAGAATATCACATTCATTTGCGTAACCGAACTATGTCAAATCAACAACTCAACTGAACAATACATGCAGTAAACGGAAGCAAAAAATACAAAATCGTGTAATCCTTCATATGATCGCATCAGATCCAATTTCCATATACGTATTAGCTAGACCCCCTCCTCAGTCATAGGAACGGCTTCTCCGGCTTCCACGACCACTTCTGCTTCTTCGAGTGGTTCGAACGGTCTCATGCTCATATCGAGCTCGCGGAGCCCCAAGGATGTCTTCGTACTCTTTGGTGTCATCATTGCGGAGACTACTTGAATGAGCTGAAGAAAACATCTCTCATCTGCTTGTGCCTTACATGAGTTTGGTCAGGAGAAAAGCTCCAACAGCAACTAAAGATGCCTTGATGAACGCCATTTTGCTGCTATTGAAGATTGGATGTTGGTGGACTGTGGGATATGAATGTGATTTGTGGATGAGCTGCTGGGTGTGGAAATTTTTGGTTCTGGGAATGTAAGATCCTGGTGGGAAAGGCAGCAGTATATATCACAGGCAGTACTTGCTTCGCTACTCGCTTGCACCGAAGTCGTGATCTTGGAACCTGTAAACAAGCGCTCGGTAAATAGACCTCGCATTAGCTCATGCCTCAGCTTGGTAAGCGAGACAAGATTCAGGTACGGCGATCCTGGATGCAAATTCCATCACATACAGTGCGAATATCTCTGCAGCCAAGACCATTTGTACAGTGCTATGACGTCTTTCCCTTGAAGGCGCAAGGAAATTCCACAAAGTCTACGAGCTTCACTGGCGAAGGTCAATTGCGGGGTAAATCTGCCCCTCCATGTCCACATTAGAGACGCTCTTCACCCTGGAAAACTTGACATTGACTGATGTTCAAGATTCCATTTTTGCTTTGAAAACTATGGGTTTTGAAGAGAAGGTCTCACATCAAGGGATGACGTTTCTCTTTACGGGAGGTTGCACAGCATGTGTATTGACACTTTAATTCTAGACATATTGAACAATCTTTGATACAAAATAAACGGTCTATTGATCACCTCCCCAACATCTTTAATATCAAAATAAACAAGTCTCGAAGGACCACAACCAACGCTATCAAGTCTCGGATCTTTCTTGTGGTGCAGTGAAGTTGAACTTCGCATCATTGACGCCGGTAAAAGTTGCTCTTGTCAATGGACAATAGCATGTCCAATCTCCTTTGGCAACGTTGTGAGTTTCGTGATTTTGCCTGATGCTGATTAGCCTCGCTGGGGGGAGGGGAAGGTGTTTATTTACAGCTTGGAATGGCTTACCCAGCGGGAGATCTGGGTGTCTATTCACCATATACAGACAGTGGAGACTTGTACTTGGATTTTATCAGTAGACAGTGAGGCAAGAAGGTGTGATACAGAGAGATGGTTGAGGAATAGATACGAGTAATGCCAATGTGTCTAGAATCATTCCCTGTTTCAATTTTCCAACGACCATTGGGGAACCAGAAAGCTAGCCTTCTAATCCACTAATCGCATTCCTCAAAAGAAGGCCGCTTCTTGAGATGCTTTCGTGGACGACCTGTGTACCACAATCCGCTTCTTCACAATCTTAACATCTCGCAGCTTTGGCTTTGGCCATGGTTCTTGCATGACGTGGGGCACGGTGGCAGGACGTGGCATGCCCTCAGGAGGATGCACGGTTGCAGAAGGTCTGTATTCGGTTTCAACGAATTCCAATTGTCTGCCTTTCATCAATGTGCGAGTAAGTTTCCGAAAGTTGTTGGTGAAGGAAGAGACACCACATGCTGAATTTAGTGATTAGAAATATACCCAATTGGAGATATCCTTTACTTACCCACAACGATACTGCGTCCAACTGAATTCTCGATCACCGACGTCACAACGGATCCAATGGCCGCCTCTGGGTCCCCTTTGAAGTTAATGTACTCTAAGTAACCGTCGTCCGTTGAGTAAATTTCGTTAGTAGAACTGGTGGAGTAGTAGCACTTGGTTTGAAGAAGACCCCGACGACTGCTCACCACTTCGGTTTTCGGTTCTTCTGAGTCTGGTTCCAGAGGGCCTTTCTGTTCTTTTGGCCGTGCCCGCTCTTGAGCTTTCTCCTCAATGAGTCTCAAGCTTCTCAGAAATGGATCTCCCCACCGGTTCTGTGTCAGATCATCCATCTCCCAGTGTATATCTAGTTTTCTGGTAATTATACGTTGCTTATCCACAGAGTACCTCCAGGCGAGCAGCTGCTTTGCATAGGAGAGAATACCCGCGAGGCCAATACCTTTTGCGACCAGTATGACGTTGTCGTAATGTTCCAAATGCAGTTGCTGGCCGAAGGGCCCATCGAAAGAGACCGATTTAATGGTTTCCCTGTTTGCGAGACGTCTAGTGATTCCACTCACTGGCTGAAGAAGTAATGTTATGCTGAGAGCCTTTTTATGGGGATCCTGAATGTCTGGCTGCATCGGACTTTCCGGGTCTACATTCCACATCTCCGAATTATCGAACACCATCTTTTTCCCGTCCTTATCGATGTGGTGAGACTCCCACCAACAGATCAGAAAAGGGTGCGATTGAAACTTCTCACTCAGGTAGAAGTCACGAATCCGAAGATAAATGAATTGTCCCGGAGAAACAGATAACGGTTTTTTCAGGTTGATTTGAAGTTGAATGACATCGGGTTCGTGAACATCATGTCCACCAATTTGCTTCGTACGAGGGAACTTGGTTACCTCAACCGTACGAGGAACAATCGTACGAGGAAACTTGGTTACCACAACATGTTCACTCCTTATGCGAAGGTTCCAAACTAATTCTAAGAAACCTGTCGTCCATAAGAAGATTGAGATAATTGGAAAAATGAAGTGGCGCATTCCTCGAGACCGTACGTGCCAGAGCAGACAACACAAGCAAACCATAGCCAGGAGTTTGTGCAAAACTTGGGAAACCTCGCGACCGTAGCTCCTAATTTTAAAGAAAGAAAGAACACAAGAAACGACCCATGGGGCTACACTCAGACCGAGGGAGGCTGCTGTCTATATCGAAATTTTAGATTGAGAGCTGACGAAGGGGGGAGACTTACAAAGCCACCGGAAATGATGATGCTCTTCTGAGCCGTGCCAGGGTTTCTTAGTGCTAATACCAAATGCACCAATCCCAAAATTGCGCAAAAACCTCCAATCCAACAGTGAAGCAATAAACGAACGTGAAGAGGCAGGCTCATTCCAAGAAAATCAAAAATGGTGGAGCGTCTACCGACAAACAGTGGAATTACATTAACCGAGATCAGCGTCCCACTTCGAACGCTAACTTCTGAGATGCGGGGGGGAAAACGCGGGGCACCATTCTCGTATGTGAAGATCAAACAAAAAAGATTAACCAAAACGTAAGTCAACATGAAAACGATCTGTAAGACAGGAACGTTCCAAATCCGGGTGTATACCAGCTTTCGCAGGAAGACATTACGCAAGTACTGACAAAAAGCAGACAAAAGGGGGGACAAGCGAACTGCCGCGGCCAGCGCAACAATGAGGAGCAGGGAGACAATCGCGTACCACTCGGTAACGAGCCGCGCAGAGAACCACTCGGAAAGCGCGGAGGTGAACGACATCTGGATGGATGCCGGGCAAATGTTGGGTTGGCACGGGACAACTGGGGAGGAATTTAAAGATAGAAGTATGCATGCAAGTTGACACCCCCTGTGTCTTGACCATGTTCCTGCCCTGTTCCACCCCTCGTCCACCCCTCCCCATCCCTGCACCTCCCTTGTCAAGCCCCTGTTCCTCCCCGAAAACCCTGTCTCGGACCGTCCATGGCTCCCAAGAGTGCCATGAAAACCGAAACCTAGATCTTTGATCCTGTTTCTCTCGTTGCATCACTCTGCCCAACAAGCACCGTCAAAGAAGCCTGTACATAAACGGAGCGATCTCACGACCGTGAGCAGGTTTTTGGAATCAGATCCCAACAACTCTGCTCTCTCCACTATCTGCCAGCAACCCCACAGCATTCCCGCCGCCCTCCCAAACCGCAACTGCATTTGCTGCAGTCCACAAGTCCACCATGACGATTTACACCAATGAGCACACGAAACACAGGAAGTTCACCACACGCATACCTACTCTCTATACCAAGTTCAACGAGCTTGTTGAGTATACCGATTGTGATGTTGCGTTTTTTGTACAATACAAAAACGAACATCATTGCTTCCGGTCAAGGCCTGACTTCCCGGACAAACTCGCTGTAAGTGGCTGCCTGCTGAGAACGAACACTGTCTGACTTTGGCAGCTCAATGCCCCGTACCAGACCCCGGATGATTGGGTCAGGAAGAATCCTGGTCTCCGCAACCACCCCGGAACCATGTCGTTCCTCCAAGCGCTACCCTCACCGGGCGGTGGTGTCTCCTCGTCATCAAAATCTTCCACAGTGGTGTTTGCTACCCCTCCTCCGGAACCAGTGCAAGCACGGCCAACTGTACAACGAGAACAGCCATCAACGCCCCAAACACGGTCGATGACGAGAATGGCTGGGTCGCTGCCCAAGCTCCATACCATCGGAGTTTCTGACCTTCCTCTTCGAAATCTAGCCCCCGAAGCCATCCTCGATGAGAACTTACCAACCGGCTCCACTTTGTCTCCCATGTTGCAAAAGTCACCCTGGAAAATCATGCCAGCACCTCGATGTAGTCGACCGGAATCTGAAACGCCTTCTCCATTGGCCATAAGAAAATCTTTGAAGAGGAAGGCTTCGGCAGCACCCGAGTTGGACGACGACGACGATGAGGATGACGACAAAACTCCATCCTTTAGAAGCCCCGTGACTCGCAGTCGCTTGAGGGGACTCAAGAACTTCAAATTCAGCATGTTTTGACGAAACCTGTCCTTCCATGCTTGGTGTTTGCAAGTTAGCTGTCATTGCCCACATGTCCCCAATTACGGTCTTTTCTTGTCTGGCTTGGATTTATATAATTGTTTCTATGGTCATCTCCTGTACCTTACTTACATCAGTGGCGGGTCCTTTTGTTGCTCCTTTCTACTGCATTGCTACCTTCTTCCATGTTGCTCTTTCCATATGTTTGTTTAACCAATATAAGACTTCTTTCCCTCAAATCAGTAGTATCTGGTTTGGATGAGGAAATATCCGTACTTGTAGACCCGTTTTTTCGAACTACCTGAGATTGACGTTTCACCAAGAGGAGACTTCTTCCTCGTAGATCAGTTTCCCTACCGAGCTTGCTTCCTATTATCATATTGTTCTCTTCTTCCGCGTTGCTCTTTTGATGGTTTTGTCTAAGTAATACCAGGCTTCTTTCCCTCAGATCAGCAGTATCTGGCTTTGATGAGGAAATATCCGTACTTGTAGACCCATTACTTCGAGATACTTGAGACGGGCGTTTTACCAGGAGAATGCTTCGTCCTCGTAGATCAGTCTCACCACCGACCAAAGTCTCACCCAGTCGATTTTCATTCCTGATATAGCTTTGCCTAAAACTCTCTGCATATCGCTGTTTGACCAGTAGAAAGCTCCTCTCTCTTAGACTGTTGCGTCGTAGGAACTGTACGATGTGATCTGTGCGTATCGATCTGGGCGCTCCTTCCACAATTACCATACCAATCCAACCTTTACGTTTATTCAAGTGATTTGCCATGTCCTTCGTTGATCTTGTGATTGTTGTCATTCCGTTGTGCTCCAGAAACTCAATGTGTCTTACTGGAACTTGATCAGACTGCGGTGAGTGCATCGAACGGCCGGCTCGGACAACCTTTCTTGCGCATAACTCTTCTAGATTCGCTTTTGCTCTCTCGGAAAATATTCTCGCAGTATAGCTGTTTGTCAGCTGTCGATGGAACCCCCCCTCGTGGGAGCCTGACTCCGTTGGAAGCTCCGTCTCTGAGATCCCAGTTTCCTCAACCGTGCTTGCAAGTGTAACCACGCTTTCTCTCTCTACATTTGTAGTCATGATGAGCTGTGGCTTGGGATTGGAGTTGCCTATTAAGCAAGCTCCTGTGTCACAGTCGACAGTGTTATCGAGATTGTCCTCTTCGGTCCTCCTGCGGTTGTGGTTACCGTGTTCTGTGTGTGTGTCAATGCCCACATTTTCAGTGGCTTCTTCTCCAACATGAATGATAGAACCCGCATTGAAATGGTCCGTGGTGACGGTAGGAGTCACATTGTTTGATGTCATGCCCATTGAACCATTCGCATTTTCCGTTGTGATCGCAACGCTCTCGGGGTGGTTTCCTTCTGCAAAGTCTCCGGCAGGCCCAATCTCTTGCAACCCACTTAGGCTGGCTCTCATGTCGGTGTGCAATAAACTGGCGGTAATTTGCCGGATGACAGTGGAAGGAGTTTCAATCCTACTAGGATTGGGGGACTGGACCAGACTGGTGGTTGCAGAGCGTCCCACCGTTGTCCCGTCTGAAGTACTTGGAGATAAGGTGGTGCTTCGGGGGTGCTGGAAGTTTTGACTGGCTGTTTGATTACGGAAATCCGTTGTAACAAAAGCACCGGGCTCAAAAAGGGAGACTTCAAAGTCTCTCAAAGTCCACTCAGAGACGAGCCCAGGTCTGAAAAACGACTTAACGAAGTCCTGCAGTACAAACATCACCGTTGGTTCTTTCATTTCTGTCTGTCTGGCCTGGACGAGATTGGGAATGAATAAAGCGGCCTGCATCTGTTTCTGGGTCTCTCCCGAAGGCCGACGATACCTTTGCTTGATTGGAAGACTGCTCGTCTCAGTGATTGGAGCCGCGAGGTCTTCGACTTGGCCGATGTGTTCATTACACATTTTTTCGAGTGACTCGCTTTGGAATCCCAAAAGTTGAGCTCGTTTAGCAAACAGGACTTGGTGCTTGTAGTCAACTCTTGCAAATTCAGCAGATCTCCGAACGTCTCGCCGTGGAGCGATATTGCTCAAATTCCGTGATTGTCGAATAGCAGCAACAAACAACTGGACATATGCCAGGTATCGTTTGTCTAGGCCAGGAGGGCTGAGTGCTTCACGGAATATGCCTTCGGCAGTTTCGACAAGAGAATTATCTGGAGGCGTCCAAAGATCAAACAGTGACTGGAACAGTGAACCATTCCTAGATGGCTCCATCTGTATCCTAATGACTTTGACACCGATTTCAAGGAGTTTCACATTTTCGTGAAAGGTTTTTAGGGTGGGGATAATATCGTAAAGCGATAAAGTAGAATTTTGTATTTCCTGTCTTGTCTTTTGACAACTGATAGATGGAAACAGGTATCCTGAAGCTATTTGTTGGATGATAGCTTTGCGATCTGAGGCACTTGCCATAGGGACGCGCCCCTGTAAGAACTTTACCGTTCTGATGTCGACGAACTGTCGATTTGCTGGGTCTTGTAATGTGATCTTATTCCATATTTCATAGATTCGTCCCAAGTAGCGTTGGAGCTCTTCGTGACAGCGCAGGGCGAAATGTCGACGAATGTTTCCCAGTTCAAGACCCCACTTCAAACCCGGAAATTGCATAATGTTATCGAGCTTCGTGGTATAGTTTGGTTTTTGAAGAAGCCATGACAAGTTTTGGCGCTTGGAGTAGCTTTTCAAGTTTGTCATTGCTTTAATCACGAGTTCCGGGTCCTGTGCATCAATATTATGTGTATCGATATATGTTCGAGCTTCGTGATAGATTTCCCCATCTGAAAGTGGAGTTTCATGCGAGAAATGCTTAACTTCACTCAAAATGCTTTGCACATGTGCTATGATATGTTAGTATGTGCTGTTCCAGGTGAGAAGTCGAAGAAGCTTACTAGTCTCGTCAAAACTGCGAATTTTGATCGTCCACCAGAAATCTTCGGGCTTGAGGAATAGCTTCCCAGCTTCAACCCGATGCCTGCCATGGAGGCATAGGATTTTAAGGCTGCCAGTCTTGAGTAACGGCCGATGTGATGGATGAGCAAGGGAGAGTTGTAATTCACTCTTCGTCAGACCTGATTCTGCAAGTATTTGTTCCAAATCATCACCAGGGATATTCGCAGGTATTGTGTTTTGGTCATGTTCCCGATCACAACCCTGCACACTGAAAATGTCTCTGAGATAAGAAACAGTATCGCGGTCTATCGCCCTTCCAGGATAAAAGTCCAATGAGTGCAAATGGACTCTCACGATACCAAGAGGAGGTGTATCCATCAATAATTATCTCCAGAGGCTGTTACGTGGAGCCGCTTTATATCTGGGGTGACCGTCCCTCCCCTGGAGATTCTGTACAGAGATTGGTAATAGCACTAAGCTATTTAATGTGCAGTACTAAATACTGGTACCTTAAGGTGACTCCCAATCTGAAATTCGGATTTCAGTAAACAGGTAATGTTACCTGACAGTCATCACACGTAGAGTTCAGATCCCCGGACGTGGATCTTGTGCAGATTATTACTAGTACCTATGCAATTTCCAAGGGATCCAAATCTTTTAAAAACTACCAAGTAATAGTACTTCTTCTCCGACCACCTTATACTAGTAGTCCAAATTTTCGGACAGGTGAATAATAGTACCTCATCTCTATAACGATGATATTTAAATCAAGAATTCGGATCTCCGGCCGTGTGAATAACAGTACCTCATGTCTATAACGATGATACTTAAATCAAGAATTCGGATCTCCGGCCGTGTGAATAACAGTACCTCATCTCTATAACGATGATACTTAAATCAAGAATT
>MU270630.1:0-40656 GCA_021432625.1 Leptodontidium sp. 2 PMI_412 | reverse complement strand
GCCGTGTGAGTAACAGTACCTCATCTCTATAACGATGATGCTTAAATCAAGAATTCGGATCTCCAGCCGTGTGAATAGTAGTACCTTCTTACTGTGCGAATGATACCAGTACCATTCCCACGTCTCTCGAAACATGTAAGAATAATTCAAAATAGGAATCCAGATCCGCGGCCGAAAGCAAGTAGTGGTACTTGATGAGAATTCAAGTTCAGGTTCCTTTCACCGATTTTCCAAGATCTGGGTACTGTCACGTAACACTCAAGCATATCCCAGTTCTTGTTTGGATTGCTGGCATGCAAATGGAGGTCACTTCGTTTCCAGGCTCACCTCGTAGTAAACGAAATCTCGACTTTCGGATTAATCCTAGTACCTCCTGCGTTGCTGGTGGGACACGTTTCTGGAAACTGGATCCGGTTTCCACGAAGCAGTCAGCTGAAGGATCACGTGCAATGTACGTTATAAGATATCAAGACAGGTCATCAATCAGCTGTTTCTCTCAATTGCACCTGGACTCAACATGTCTTCATTCGTATCACCGCTTCCTATGTGGATGGATTTTGGCGTTCACGCCTCTGAACATGCGGCAAACCTGGAGGAGGCCGCGGACCCTTCCCGCCTCATTCAGCCGACTCTCCGAGAACATGATCATGCTTATAGCGTAAGGACAGCTTCTGATTATTGAAAACGAAGATAATTGAAAGTATCAGGTTCTACAAGATCTGTTATATCCAGAAAGACAGCCACCGCAGCTTGTCACATTGATAGGGTACAACACGAAATCTCAGTTCTCCACCTTACTGTTTTCTTTAGAGCCTATCGAAAGCCACCGAGGAATACTTCTACGGCGTATTCCTGATCCCGGAAACCACAGGATTCCTATCATAGTAGCTGATGCCGAGCTTCACCATTGCAGATCTGTTCTTCACGAGGCTTCTGGTAACGGGATTACACCACATCCACTTGCTTGGAACGAAAACATCGCCCATCCAACGGACCTCAGCGTCCTCGCTCATCTAACATATGCCAAAGTACTGTTTCCTTTCAGTACTATTGTATGCTTTTTTGCTAGAGATCTTGGTGGTTTAAATCAAGTCGCAAATATTTTGAGCTTTTGGTTGATGATTCTGCAGTCCCCTTCGACAAGGTCGCGGCTGACACGCGTTTTGATATTGGATGATGTCCAAGATCCTACTTGCTTCGACGAAAGCCTGTCAATGACAGGTTTTATCCACAAGTTAAGGAGCTGTCTAAGCGCAAGGACTACAAATCTTGGAGAATTAGGGAATAACAGCATTTCAGACGTTGAGTTTGAAAAGCTCTTGAATGAGAGCTTCTTCGAAATCAGGATCCTGGCATTGCCGCGAAACGAAGATCAAATCCAAACAGGACAACTCAAGAAGCTCAGAACAAGAATACTCCAAGAATCTCAAAACGCCTACGAATTTCGGAAAGCAGCTAAGATGAACATATCGGCTAGACACTTCAAAAGTTTAGTCCATTATGCATGTCGCCACTTCTCGCGCAATTTGACCATCCCATTCAACTTTGTACAAGCATCAAGGATACCGAATCCAGTGCCTGACTTTGAGCACGGTTTGGTGACTTTCATGGGCCTGGTTCCGCCAAATCATCTCGATATAGCTTCATCCATCATAGCTTCCGCCTTACGTCTTGACAGCTTCCCACCTGGAGCTCACGGTAAGATAATTCCCGGCCTGGTATTAAATGTACTAAACTTCTCCAGTTTTCGAACTTGAGTTGATTTTCAATCAACTTTATTCCAAGATGCTCTCAAGAGTGTTTAATCAAGATCAGCAGCTTATCCAAGATATCAAAGAGAATTTCTGTTCGAACACAGAACTCTATAATACTGCCGCTACTCACAGGAAGCTGATGCATTCATATGCTTATGTATGGCAGGATATTTCTTCAAATGCAATCTGCCTCTCTTGCCTCGCCAGAAAGCCGGACTCGACACTACGTTGTCGGCACTCGTTTTGCGAGACTTGCATTATAATTCACGGGAGGATTGATATCGAAGAGCGCTGGGTAATCGACGTCGACAACTGCCCAGTCTGTGATAACTTATGTCGAGCTTCGATCAAGCTAAAGCCTCCTACTGCGGGGGTCCGGGCACTCGTCCTTGACACTGGTGACCATAAGGATTTTGATATCTTGAGTACTGTTTTAAATGAGGCAGCATTGGACTTGGAACTCCGAGAATGCTTTGACATTGTCAATGGAAGTGGTTTAGGTAACAACCTCGTTCTAAATTTTGTACCATTCACTTACCATTTTCTCTAGGTGCATGGGTTGCCATCGAGAGGATCTGCAAACATGACCAATTTACTCAGGATATGCTGAAGTCCCAGGTATTTCAGCGTACTATCCGCGGAATTGACTCACCCCCAGCATCCTCAAAGTTCTCTCAATTCTCTCAAGACTTCAAAGAAGAATTTGGAGGAGGTCTGAAACGTCTTAATATTGCTCTTCGATCTTTACCACGGTGGAATGAAACATCCCAACCTGGGGCCGCGTTAGCAGCAAGCTTTGCATCGATATTCAAGAAGACCACCCTATCCGAAAGTCAGACTGATGGTTGCAAGCTTTGCATCACTATGCACTCAAAGCACTTTGGAACATGCGTTTTGGCCAACTACGGCTTGAATATTCAACCAATAGGTTATGAACGTATCCGAGAGGACAAGACCGTAGACAAACTCCGCCTCTCCCAGTGGTGAGTTGAAGGATTTGCATTTCATTTCTTGCTCCAACTAACGCCAGGTGACAGCGCCCGAATGGCAGTTTCTCAGAGAACCTTTCGTGGTTACTCCTTCCGCCGAGGTATGGCTGACGAAATGATACGGATCACTGCAGCTGAACAGGATTCAATCTGGAATCGGAAGGGCAAACACCTAGATTTCCTCATTGCAGCAGGGGCAGGACTCCCTGCCTATGAGAGGTATGATGTCCGGATGCCTCGAATATTCGACTTTCGGCTGCCATACGATAAGACAAGACTATTGAGCTCGGTTGATACATTAATAGCATCCTTTTTCTACGTGAAGCTAGCAACATTACCTCAAACCGATGAATCTGGAGCTTTGTTTTGTTCCGTACAAATTCGATGCAGAATTCTGCCTCCATCTAAAGCATACCAGGAGCTTATTGCGAAACTAAGAGTCCGGCGAGCTCGGTTTTATTTCGATTTTCAAAGTGTTCCATGCGTCAACAAAGAGATCCTCGATGAATCGGAAAGAAATATACCATTCACAAGGTGTGTGAATCTTTCGATTCAGAGCTACCCGCCTGTTCTTGATGTACAGATACACGGCATTACTAAGGCTCGCACGAGTATAAGTAATTGCCCCTATGACGTTCAGCAGCTCCTAGAAGACCAGGGCTTGAATTGTGTCTTTGGTCATTCGGACCACAAGGAAAGATATTTCGGTTAAGCGGCATGACACTAGAAGTCAAATACAAGTCCTTCTCCCGTCAGTAACACCCTAGGGTTCGAGACTCTCCCTTTGCGTATTTGCACTTTCATCGGCGAAGGATCCTTGAGATCGAAGGGAGAAAGGCTCCTGAACCCCTCCCTGTTAAAAGTGACATGAGGGTTGGCTGGACGCTGCAAACACTGGAATCGACTTCTGTATCGGCGTCGTGACTAGCAGTCATAAAACCAACATCGATACCGGGAGCACAATGGCCCGACATCTGGCTATTGGTGCTGGAGATGAGGAGAAGACTGCGTTGGCCTGAAGTGGATTCGCCGAGGGCGTGCTTTGAGGAACTGATTTGCGCTGCCGCGGTAGACACTCGGTCGGAGCGACAAAAGAACAGCGCAGAATGCTTCTTCATGCTTTCCAAGATGAGCCCTACCCCGACAGCAGCACTTTTGCCAACCTGGCGGCACTCTCGGGCCTCCAGAAAGAAGTCATTCAGAGATGGTTTGCCTTTGCCCAAGAGAGATTAGAAATGTACGTTGACAATAGCGTAAGTAGTGTCTTCAATCGAGGTTCTTACACCGCACTGACTTTTGTCGATCACCTCAGACTGCCTCTGCACCTTCCAATTTTATTGATCTGACCAAGGATGAAGAGTCCATGGCGGCTGTCAAAACTGTTGCAGGCCTTAACCCTCGAAGTGACAGTGGCTACGAAAGAAAATCGTCAACATCCTCGCATGTCGTCCAGTTACCAGCCGGCAAAGCGGCCGCACAAACAACACTTAGGGCCGACGCGCAGGACGCAGTAAGTGAGAAGTGACATCGTTGGTCCAATTGCGAGCAGGCATGCGTCAGTCGAGACACCCAAGGCTGTCCAAGCGGGGTTGCACATGGAGGTCGAGACACTTAGGATTCCGCACGCAGATTTGCCCACGAAGGTTGGGACACCCAGAACGGCCCAAGGAGCAGATACATATTTAACCATGGAAGTAGAAGATGCCGAGTCCTCGGCCAAAAAGGAACACGCCCCAAGTGTGCCTATTCCAAGGACTCGGGCGGATACGGTGCTCATTCAGACCCCATTGAGAAGCCAGGTAGCCATTCCTGGGAGAAGTAAGTACCGATGGACCCATGCCCAACACCGCCGGCTGACACTTAGTGATATGGACCTTGAACAGTTTCTAGCGAAACTGATAGATTTAGACCCACCATTACCAGAGCCCTGCCCGACTTTACCTGCTGACCAGTCTATGGTGCTCGAAGACAGTCAAGACCCCCCTCCACAAGGAGCCCTAAGCTTGGCAGTGGCGGCGAAAGTAAATGTAATGAAGGTAAAGATACGTAGAAGAGGGGGCAATAGATGGACGAGACGGAAGGCGTCATAAGAAGCACGCGGATGGGAATTTGTAAGATATTGATGTTGCATTTATGTAAATGGCTGGGACATCAAACAACAATCGAACAATGAAAAAGAGATGAAATCCAACCCCAATCACACATTTTCAGTCAACTGAAATACTGTCTATCACTTGTCGTTAGACGCGCGAGGTCTCCTTGAGTTCAGGTATCTTAACAAGATGGAGCTGCAATGAGGACGATGTCAATTGTCCAGGCTCGTTGAGAATAACAAATCAATCTCAGGTGTCTCGGTGGGCTGCAGTCTTTCTCCCAAGTCAGCTGGATGCACTGCAGTAGATTCTCGGAACTCACCACAGAGGATTACTGAACTGGAGCCTGAATTTTAGGTCATCGTCGCTTAGTTCCACCACTTCATCCTCATTAAAGGATTTCGCAGTCATGATTGAGGTAGCATCCGAATCGAAATCTATGGCTGCTGTTAGATGCAAGAGGGGCCACTGAAACTCTCTTGATTCTGACTGAATAGCGGCCTGGAGCTCTGGCATCTTCAATTCGATGCATCTCGTAACTGATTCTTGTACAGAACGATATTTTGTATGACGCGAAAATGGATTCCAGTCCACGAAACCATCGACGCGTCTGAGGTAGAGCATATTGTGCTCAAACCGGTCAGTGACGAGGATAATGTTCTCGCTACAGACCGTACCTGAGAAGCGCTCTGCAAGGATTGGATTCGAAGCCTTCTTTCGCCTGTGGATAGTGATGTTTTGCGCTTTTGCAAGGAAGTTTGAGATATCCTGGAAAGTCTGGCTATCGATATAGGTTCCCTCCCATGCCTTGACACCTCGAACTTCTTGTCGCAGCTTCGGTTTGAAGGTCTCCATGCACGTAGTTGCCGCTTCAATGCCGCCGAGCCTTAGAATCTGGTCAACATTGTACATGAGTGAAGGTGCATGGTAGTGCACTTTATGCGCAGTGTCGAACTCTGTTTTCTTCGTCCCGAGGTGGGTATAGAAAGGCTCCAGTTTGAGTCTATGACACAGTTTCCGAGCAGATCTCAAAGTTATATACTCGACTCGGCGAAAAACCGTGGCTCGAGGAAATGGTCCCTGAAGTTGCTCCTGGTATTTGGTGTACTGAGCATACACGACATCCAACAGATCTTTTGCTCTAATCCAGTCTTCATCATTGTGGTGAACGTACTTGAATTGCCACTTCTTGCGCACGACAAACGACTTGAAAGGCGTTTCTAAGCGGTCTCCTATAACATCTCGGACTTCAGTCTCTATCTCTGAGGCAAGGCGTCGATGACCTGGATCATGACGACGACCTTCCTCCAATAGCGATCTAATCCAGGGGTCGCCTCTTTCGATTCCAGGTGTTGAAATGTCAACAGAAACCGGCAGAAGACAGTTGAAGCAAACTGAACTAAGAGAATAAACGTCAGATTTCGAGTCGTAACGATCACAGGCTCGCACCTCTGGAGCACCGTAGTCACAATTCCCTAGCCATCTTGGAGTAACGCCACGACGGATACACGCCGAGAATCCAGTGAGCCAGACTCTTGCAGGAGAGGCTAGAATGGTTTCCAGACGGATATCTCGGTGAACAAGATCAGATTCCTCCAGAAATCGAAGTGCTCTGATAATATCTCCATACACGAGCGAAACCATTGTGGGCTCAATGACACTATCTGCCCGCAGTTCTGCCAGTGTCAAGGCGGACACGTATTCAGTCACAATCGTTTGCCCAAGTTCTCCATTCTCTAATAGTTCGATATAACTGATAATCGACTCGCAGCTCTAGACGCTATCAGAACAGCCAGCTTCCGGGATGTTTGGATATGGCTTACTCTGGAAGGTCCCATTATCTGGACATAGTGCGATTGAGGTCCCGAGTATGGTTTCATGACACAAGGACGGCCGTCCCAGGTACGTACAGCTACGAATTTCTTTGGCTTCGCTGGCGGAACTGGTCGACTTCTACATATGTGATACTCGCTCTCGTCCATCCTGGGAGTCTGGGACAATTGCTTCGCGGTGTCTGACGAAGTCCGACTTGTTACTGATGGAGTTGGACCAATCGATGCCTCATTATATCCAGAGCGATATGTCCCATACCTCAACTGACATGGGATATGATTGTTCGGCACATGTACCGTAAGTCGCAAGTCCCCAATGCGAATTTCGTTTGGCTCATCAGGGTGCAAAGCTCTTTGCTCAAATTGTCGTAAGTGTCCCAGATACATGGTTCCATTGGATGACAGTGATTCTATCATCCAAGTTTTGTGCTTACTCAGAAATAGCTTAAAGTGGACTGCACTCAGAGCTCTCCCTAAAGAACAAGGAAGCAAAAAGTGGACATTTGATTCTTCGCGGCCAAAGAGATAACCGTCTTTTTCATGTAGTCTGGTCCAAGGAAGTCGAAAATACGTTTTCGTCTCCCTATCTACCGACTCTACGGGAGTCTGTTCTCGTGAATAGTTTGGCTCTGTTCCTGACCAGAGAGACTGTGGACTGTTGGGAGTGTAAAAATGAAAAGCATGATTGTGCTGTTCACTAAGAATAAGCGCTGCAGAAGTACCAGTAACCTCAACAATTAAGGCTGTGGTTTCACGTTCGGAATCGGAAAGAGAATCCATAATATAATGACAGTAATTGAATCGGGAACAAGAGAGGGGAAATCAGAACCATTTATTCGGACTGTATGCGCCGGCGCCTTAGCCAAGAATAGAACATGTGGAGGTGCACAGCACGTGCCATACTACCTGACTCATCGTCGCGCTAGCTGACACACTCGTGTCACCTCTCCGTCACTCTCAGAATTGCCCTTTCACAGACAAAGCCACGACATCGACAGCATGGCTTCTCCCAACATTTACGACGAGGCGCATACCGCTATGAAGCTCCTCGAGTCTCTTATCCAGCGGGCTTCGGAAACAAACAGTCCAACACCTGGTACCAAAGAACGGGTGCAAGCCATCACCAACACGATCTGGGGGCTGAGCAAGGAGCTCTCGACCCTGATACATCCCCTGAGGTCGCCTTCTCCTTCTGACAGCGAACTTGAATCAATGTTGGCGGCCGAACAACCCGAATCAATACAAACTCCGCCGAAAGAGTGCCGAAGAATACTGGAACCAGGCAGACTGGGGACTTGGCTTGCGAGTGTGCAGGACAAAGAGTTTACGCGACGTCGGCATACGAAACGACAATCTGCAGCTGGAAACGGCCAATATAGGATTGAGAAGCAGACTAGGGCTGTAGGGGGATACATGACAAGATCGAAGACAATAAATTCGCGGGTCTTGAAGACCCAATAGATGAAAAGTCTAGATCGGTAGGCTCCTTTGGTGCGTAGTAATTGGAGGATCCTTCGGGAGCCTGGTTGACTCTGTGAGCAGGCAAAGTGTCTGTTGTTATATCGTCTGGTCAGTGTGAACACCAATCTCGCAGACACAACCTTGCCGCCAATGGACTTGGACTGAGGGGTGGAACATATCTGCGTGCTGGCGAGGACAGCAGCCGAGCTCGGAGCTGGAGCTGTCCAAGGATGATAACTTTGTTGAGAGATATGGAGTACTAGGTATCTGGGCGGCATGTGAGAGTGTTGGTAGGTGGTCACGTCTGGGAGCTAAGCCACCGTCTGCCCACGATGCTCAGGGCCATCCAGGACAGCAGAAGGAGGAGGATGGTGATTCACCATATTTTGAAGTCACCGACCGGGAACCAGTTCATGTACTTGCGTCTTGGATAAAGGCGGCATCAAGGAGTCGAAGGAGGTCAGCTTGGTGCAGAGAGACCCGGTCGTTTAATACTGCTGGGGGCTCATATTACTTCCTCCTTTTGCCGAAGGAGAAATGGGACGAAGCCCACTGCTTATCCCGCTATCACGAGGGCACCAGTTGGCAGAGAAGGAGACTGTACGTCTAGTTCTCAATCTCGGCCATCTTCTCTGACGAATCCAGATTGGCTCCTCATCGCTGCTGTCGCCGATGCACGGCGCAGACCAACAAGATGAGCCGGCTGTGCTTGAGGCCGAGAAACCTATAAAGCCCGCATCCTTCCCCTCTCGATGTGCCTCTCCACCTTCTCCTCCCTTCCTCTTTTTCAAATTCCTTCCTGGAGAAGAAGAATTCTTTGCTTGGATGGCAGACCCCAGGGACTCTTCATCAGAAGCCAGCGGCAACTTTGAAATGAGCGTTCAATTTGAAAGTGGTGTGGCAGATGACACCTTTTCTTGGGTGCTAGACCAGCATGTATGGGGTGTTGATGCGATTGGCTCGAGGGACGAAGATCTCTGGATCTAAGGCGGAGATGGAGTTCACGGTCGCGAGGGATGTGGCCAATTTGGATGTGAGTGGATTCGTCGCATACAACCCACGAAGCCCTCTCCCGACTGACGATGTGACGAGCTAGGAACCATCGTCAAGCCCCCCTCGAGCTGACAAGATGAGAAGCCAGCGCTCATCTCCGGCGGAAGGCACGACTTACTACCTGACGAGGCGATGAACCAGGACTCGCCACTCGGCCTTCATCTGGCTGACGATAAAATACGTCAGGAGCCACGCGTCAATGCGACGAGCCAGGGCTCATCCTCCCTAGAAGGCCCACCAAGCTTTTCTCCGCCGGGCAATCTCTACACCAAGTCGGGGGCCACAGACACCACATCATTGCCATAGACAATATCAGCACGCCAATCGTTATCGATGACTCCGAGGGCTGGCCTTCAATGGAATCCCAAACTATGTTCGCAGGATCGTGGGTAACGATATCCTTGATAACTAGGTGAGTTCTGAACGTAGCGGCGAGCCCATTGGGGATCTTGGTCGTCGCAAGGGCCGAATGAACCAATACGCATGTTGGTGTTACGATCAAAGTTTTTGAACGGGTGATCATCCAGGTGCAGGCTCGAGATACGAAATCGAATCTTGGTATTTCGGGGTCAAAATAGAATACTAGTCATTAAATGATACAATCATTTTCCATGCCACCAATGCAAAAGCCCTCAAAAGCACAGTGCATCCCCTTACTCTGTAACTGGAGGAAAGAATACGTAGGTAAGAGAGCAGCTTATTCTCACTCAGCTCCCCTCACCCCCCTCCCCCGCCCTCTCTCCTCGGGACAATGCGTTGAAAGGTGGAAAGTGAATGGCAGAGATCGGACAACGAAAATAATTAAATTCAATGTTCCGTTCCCTTTCCACCCTTCTCGCCCTTCTCCTTTTCACCCTCCTTCTCAGCTGAGCCCTATACTAGACGAGTAATTTGCACCTCTTTTTATTAGTATACGTTGAGAATTCAAATAGTTTTGATTTTTTTTAAAGTTAGCGCCGGATTATCGTATCACCAGAACCGACCTACAGAGATTTGCTGCATATCGTAATCCACCCTTTTCTTTAACGCCTAATATCTTAACAACCACGCTAGCTATTATACTTCTAAAAGCGCGTTTTAAAGAGCTTAATTAGAAGATTAATTTGCACTGTTTTTTATTACCCTAGCCCTAATATTCGACTCGATGCACGACTTTAAAGAAACGCCCGGTATCGAGCTAAGTTTGTTGCACATCGTAATCTACCCTTTTCTTTAATAATTAATATCTTTATAACTATACTAGCTATTAGAAATCTAAAGAGTGCATTTTAAAGAGCTTAATTAAGCGATTAAATTCCTTCTTTTTTTATTAGTATAAGTTAAAAACTCGTCTCGATGCACGATTTTAAAGATATCACCGGATTTCGTTGAGTTTTGACGTTCCTAAAGCCAAGGAAAGCCAAGAACTCTGATTCCCGCCTTGAGGACATTGTGTGGAGTAGGTTCTTGGGACAAGGAACGGAACCGTTGTGGAGGCAAACGCCAACAGGTGCCTGATCCGGGTTCCTTCTCGGTCAGGATCGGGTGATGAGTAAAATCACATGGGCACCCCGCTACGTATGTCAAGAAAGTTCCCAGCGCATTCGTCGCTTGACAAAATCAAATTCTTTCCCCTCTCGCGCCACGCCACGTTGTGCCATATCATTTCACCCATCGAGCTTCGTGTTTTCTATCAGGGGACCTACCTCCATTTTCGGGACTCGTCACCACCCGTTTTTGCCCAAATAGAGCAATCCTTGACGGCTCGAACTAAGCATACCCCACTTCATCACGGTGAAAGTGCAGCGTCTTGTGGTATATATTCGTAAGTTCTTTCGAAAAGCTACTGCTATAGCACTGGAAAGTCTACCCAAGGTTTCAATAGTGTCGGGCAGGGCTTATTCTTCGTCCTCTAACCGGCGCTTCATAATCACGATTGGGTGAATACCAGATGAGCTTTTCCATCCACCCAGCATCACATACAGCGATTTACACAGTAACTTATGCTGTATTAGCAATAGACGTCCCGTTCCCTATATTTCTCCGAGGAAGCCTCACGCGGGTTTAATATCCACCTCCTTCTCGAGCCTCCCGCCCAACTATCTTCGCCTTCGAGTGGTACAAAGGCCGTCAGATTTTACGGCCATCTTTGGACATTGGACATACCTAGGCCCTCCGTCTCAGATCGACAACTTATCACAGAGGATGTCGATCACACCAACCTCCTTTGAGGATGCGAGAACAAGCGTCGCAGAAGATGGGTTCTATTGTATACAAGATCCGACGTTGGGGTTACGTATCTTAGAGATGGAGCGAAATGGCTCCCAGTTCTCTTCTTCGTCGAAGGCTGGACTGGAATTCTGCAAATCCAACGTCCTAAAGGATGAGGTTGGTCAAAGGTTAAATCCTATTACGACTACTTGCTAATGTTGATAGCGTATCCGGACCCTCCTTGAGTCCTTCTTCGGCTGGTGTGGTTTAGGATATTACCAGAGGATCGCCGAAGACCAAGGTCACATCTTCCAGCTCAAGAAGGGCGGTGAAAAAGCTGACATTCTGCTCGTTCACCTATGGAGCAAAGGATCGCGGGTGATATATTACCGTGGTTCGCACCTAATCCCATGGAAGAGTGTTCGTGCGGCGAATCGCATGTGGGAGATCCCATTTGCTGCCCTAGCACGAGCTGGCATCAGTGGAACGGAAATTTTCTTCGAGAATGGTGGATTGTAAGTCATCGCTCTCTCGTCCGCCTACCTCTTCTGATATATTTTCAAGGGCTATCCTAGATGCGCGAATCGCTTTCGAAATGAGGCACGGATCTCCAATCACATGTGGATTTGCTGTGCAAGACGAGTTAAGAACATGGCCGAAGCTGGTCCCGCCGAAGTCAGAGGACTCGGCTCGAATGGTAGCGGAGTTAGAGACCGAAAAAATTGGTGTGTACTTCGCAATTCAGGATGAGAGCCAAATAAACAGAGGCGGAACCGGATGATGAGTCCCAGAATACAGTACTCTATATATGTAGCCTGAGCAGTCACTGGTACAAATTGGAAACTTGAGTGATAGTCTTCATTGCCACATACAATAGCTCGTCTTCTTGTGGATTCAGACAATGAGATTATCCTGCCCATTTGCTGTCCATCGTCACGATCGTTGATCTCTTAAAAAGAATACACCAAATTACAGCTATGCATGGCCATATAACAGCACCTAGGATCACCCTACAGGCTTAGTAAACGCCCACTTGCCGTCGTTCGTAAGTATTGTCGTCCTAGCGAATGCCCACCCGCTGTCATTCGCAGGCATCGTTGGCGTCGTTTTAGCGAATGCCCACCCGCTGTCATCAGGCATCGCTGGCGCCGTCCCAGCGAATGCCCACCCGCTGTCATTCGCAGGCATCGCTGGCGCCGTTTCAGCAAATGCCCACCCGCTGTCATCAGGCATCGCTGGCGCCGTCCCAGCGAATGCCCACCCGCTGTCGTTCGCAGGCATCGCTGGCGCCGTTGCCCACCTGCTGTCGTTCGTGGGCATTGAGGCTGCGAGGGCCCACACGCCATTGTTCGCTGGCGTGTCTATGGTCGTCTCGGAAGAAAAGGTCAATTCGGTATGGTTCGAGGGCCTCATTGTCGCTGTCTTAGCAAACGTCCCGTCGGTGTCTTTTGCTGCCGTGACCTTCAGTGTCTCGGAAGGAGATGTTGATTCAACTTCTGTTGCCATGGAAAGATGGGATTGGAAGGGTGTGTTTGTCGGCAGAACAGAAATCTGTGTCGTCTTGACTATCTTCTGCGCCCTTGTTGATTCGGTATCTGCAACTCCTTGCGCCCGTCTTTTAGTATGGCTAGGAGGGCTTTGTAGCATATTTAGCTCGTTGTTAACCGTTGAGTTGAGTTGTGCAACCCGGCACAGAATATATATCCCCTTCGGCTTATCCGACTTCTTTCTGCAACCATGCCTCATGAATCGATCGGCTCGTCTGAAAATCTCCTGACAGGAGGGACACATCTCATAGCACTCAATATCTGTTAGCAGAGTCAGCAAGCTGCATTACGGTAAGGTTAAGAACGTACGTGTTTGAAAGTGCCGGACAAGATTTGAGCGCGTCGTGAATGGCGCTACCCGTTTGCATCCGCGATTGGGGCATTGAAGTTGGTCTGGTTGAGCAGTAGGCTCATGGCCTGGTTGAGCAGTAGGCTCATGGCCATCGTCCTCGTCGTCGCGATCTTCATCGTCTGCCTCAGTACTACCGATATCGTAGGATTGAGCGAGGTGTAGTCGGCATCGTTCTAATTTAGCGACAAGTAGCCGTTCCTCAGACTGTGATCAATTAGCAAGATATTGGAAGGCTGTGAGGTACTAACTCGGTATTCTTCGATATGTTGGATCAATGCCTGATTTGTTGGGAAGTGGACGAAGCAAGTCTGGCACTGGGTATGCTGCATGTACTCGTTCGACATTTTGGTAAGGTTGGAAGGCAATGGAACGATGTCAAGTTAGAATCGCGTGGTTTCAAGCGTTTCCCGGCTTTGTCAGCCTCGCTATGGAGGCACCAAAGCAGACGGTTTCAATCGGCAGGGAGATAACCCCACCGGCAAAACGGGCCGCTTTTAGCCGGTAGACCTTGTGACGTGGTGTCTCCAGATAAGAAGTTTAGACAACTTTCTTCGTTTCTTGCGATAAACTTTCTATCCTACGCATCTGATGCTATTTCCTGTTGATCCTCGCCAAGTTCGCCTCTATCGACCTTTACCAGTTGGTAACCTTCTCAGCATAAAAATGCCACAGTGTGACGAGTGCAACGGGGACGGCTATAAGGACGGCTACATTTGCTCTTCTTGCAAAGGCAAAGGCACAGTTGAAGCTCTCGCGCGGGTCCCCGTACTGTCAGGTCTTTCACTGATGATGAAGTGTGAAATATATGACGGGTAAGTAAACAGTCGCGTTTAATACATCCAGGAGTTTTTTTTTCCCCCTTACCCTCTTGGTTTTATCGCCCAGCTAACCAAATTGTCTTGGAATAGGACCCTGCGCTGCCCTCCATCTTGTCGACGACATCGATATTCACCAGTGTCCGACCTGTGACGCCTTATTGTGCCAAGGCTGAATGGATATTACGCTCTTCTTTACTAGAGGGATCAGTTGTTGGGTCTTTCACTTCGCCTTATAGCCATGCACGTGTATTAAGAATGGATGGACGACATAGTATGATGGCATATGTGAGGATTTCCTTGGCTTAAACAGCAAACATACATCCGTCACCACTTTCACACCGTATTTCGGCGATGCTCCCTGGTTGTGACACGCGTTTTGACTTTTGACATTTATTGTCACGATAGACCTGAGTGATTTTCTGTGGCCCGAGAATCAGGGCCTCAATAGAAGAAGAGCGACAGAATGAAAGTCTCCACACATTTTGTGAACCTCCCTGAGCTCAAATCCTCGCACTCGCCTGAGTGAGTCATTAGTGTCTCGAATACAAGGGAGGTCTAGCTATCGTAAAAGGCATGGTATCTGGTCAAGCTGCTGAATACCTGCTAGCTGGTCTGGTGAAGGTGGCCCGGAAAGTCGGCTGAGGCAATCACAAATTTTGGATCACCCCTGCCATGTATGCGCTGGAACTTTTGGCGTGATTAATCACGTTCTTAAGAGTACCCCTGTCTTGGTGCAATCACACATCTGTGATCACCCCTGTCTTGGTGCAATCACACATCTGTGATCACCCCTGTCCTTGACACGACAACGCGATTGACTTGCAGGCTCTTAAATTATATCAGAAGATTATAGGGAAGAGTTGATCTTATTGCTGATCTTCTTGTTTCGTAAAAAAGGAAATACGTGGTATTTGCCCTGTGAAAGCTTCGTCTCCGTTAATTCGCGTTAATGCAAACATATACAGTTGAAAACCTTAGGGAAGCTTCTTGGAGAGAATTGCCAGCCGGGCTTGCGTCAATGTAGGGGCTAGTGCACCTTGAAACGTATGCCTCTAGCAGCTTTCGGGATGAGGACCTGCATGAAGGCGCTGATGTCTCCGCAGCATTGCTTTAATTCAATGTGGGTCTTGAGAATCGAAGAATACCACACGGGGACGTTCCATATTTGGAGACTCGTACAAACATAACTCTTGACGCAATATGCACGGTCCGAACTCTGTCAATGCTCCAGACCTATGTTTTGCTTCCCCAACGCCGCCTTATCATGTATTGGCGAAGCCAGCTTGACATTCAAGAAGCCAATACATTCCACACCGGCATGAAGCCTAGTGACTTCTTTAAGCCTAATCAGTTTTGGGAGACCAACACCGTCCACATAACGCCGTTTCTTCTCCCTAGTTGCAGCAAGATGCATGGCATCTTGATCAAGAATCGCAGGGTCAAGGAACATGTTGAAGTGAATGAAGCTGTACACAGGGCCCTAGTGTTGACCACTTGATTCTGATTGATAGGAAGCCTATGTATAGTTTGTTGCAGGAAAGATATGTGTAAAAATGTATATAATGGGGCGAACTCCTTACAAGTTTGGCCGTTCGCTTCCTCACCTCTCCCAATTCTTCCAGCATCGTCTGAAACTTCACGCTTCTGCATATATTAGAGTTATCTACCAAACCTCCACGTAGACAATGGCTCCAACAGAGATGACCACAAAGTCGGAGCAGCCAGAGTCGTCCAAAGAACCCAAGACTGCCCAGGATCCGTCCACAGACCCATCTACTACCAAACATCTTCAGAAGACTGTCAGAGAAGCGAGTGAGCTCACAGACTCGGCTACGGAGGAGTTTCTTCAAGGAGCAACCTCATCCAATTCGAACGAGTACGTGTCGAACGGAGTGCTGATAAAACACAGCTAACGAATTCCTTAGCAAAAACCCTGTGCTTTGAGTCAGTGCCGTTTGTTGATGAGCGGAAGTGATTAAGACTAAAGGAGTAGGGAATAGTCTGGGATCATAAGGCTGGGTTGTTGGATTTAGGATCTTAGTTTTTGGATATTTCCAGGTTTGCTTTGAATGTATCAAATCGTTCATATACAGTAAAGTTTGAGCACGAAATCCATGGTGTAATGCAACCTCGAGAGAAGCAAAATAATGACGTGTATACGGTCACACGTGAGAGTCAAAATGGCGATGGCCAACTCAAGAGCTGCAGTCCAATGGAACTCTGATTCACCTTATCTGCAGAAAAGAGCTGCAGAATAGAGCTGCGTACGCACTATTGGCTTGCCCTTAATTGGCTTCCCAGCGGTGTTAATTTGTTGTTCTATACATGAGCCTTCCCCTCCCTGAGTTTGTTTTTGTTGTTGGCTTACCTGTCAGCGTCCAATTTTGGCTCTTGTCTAGATCAGGACCTCCAGCATGATGTGGCGGCGGGCCATTTTGGCCCCTACACACAGGCGCCCGGGGAAAAACCTGAGCTTTGAACGAACCCCTGCGATTTGAAGGCTAGAAATAGTCTCCAAACATCGCAGGGGTAAGGTTAAGCGAAGTCATGCCTCGTATTGTTATTGAGATAGACGGCCTTGGTACTACTATGTTGATGCGCTGCACAGGCGATTGGTGTTGCATCGCTGAAACAACGCAAAACCGGCCCCTGCGATTTGAAGGCCAGAAAAATAGCCTTTAAATCCCAGGGGTGAGCGAAGTGAAGCAGAAAACCACCCGCGGGATGTGGCTTGCCCGTCTGAATCTGCCATTGGCAGGTCGGGAAACTAGAGGTCCTGTACATAGTGCTCCTTTCCCCTTTCTAGATCTTGTTTGATGCCTCACAAGACCCCTACTTTATGCGGGCAGATCTCTCTGCCTTATTTGAACAAATAAATCCGCACCGCCTACCGAACGACCGGCAACCCGTCCAACTTCTAATCCTAATACAACACCTTTGATCTTTGACTTTGCCAAATATCAACCATCTTCTATACCACCCCTGCTTCCGGGCAATAGCGCCACGATGGAAGTAACAGCACAAGCATCACTCAGGCCAGACCTGGGGACATTGCGATGGGCAGGGTACCAACAACCAATCGAGAATTTCTTCCCAATAGATATATCAGGCCTAACTCAGTCCTACCACTACGGAGCACCTCCACACGTTCCGGTCGGTGTATTCAGCCGACCTTTTGACAACTACATCCAACAACCACCTCTTCATCAATGGTGGAGACAACCCGACACTGAGGGAAGGTCGTACGCTCGATATACTCTACCACATTCTGTCGATAGCCAAAGCCCACCGATCAAGTCAGAACCGATGCGACCTGCCCTAACCAGTGATTTGGTTTTCCCTTCTGTCGATAGCCAAAGCCCACCGATCAAGTCCGAGCCGATGTGGCCTACCCCGACCAATGCTCCAGTCTTCCACTCTACCGACGTCGATACCCTCATGAAAGCCATCCAAGCAAAGGAGCAAGCCACTCAGCCACAGGCAGCCTCCTCTGCCGAACAGATCAGACTTGTGGTAGGTGTTTTCCATCCCCTCTCTTTAGCACAAACTACCTCCTAGATCAGAGTGTACGCTTCAAAAGAGGAGACGAAGTACAAGCTCACGCATACGACTCTCTAGGAAGAATCCAGTAGCCCAAAGAACCCCAAGAAGCGTTACCAATGCACGATTTCGAAATGTAACAAGAGTTTCTATCAGAAGACACATCTAGATATTCACGAGCGAGCTCACACAGGAGTGAAGCCATACGTAAGGAAGCCTACCCAACATAGAAACAGATTCGCTAACCGCTTTGTTTATAGCCTTGCAAAGAGCCAGGCTGTGGTCGGACGTTCTCTCAACTTGGAAACTTGAAGGTATACTAGACATTCACAACTCCACAGATGGAGTATCTACATAAAACTTCAAATGCTAACAGCCTACCCTCTACAGACTCACGAACGTAGACACACTGGAGAGCGCCCATACCAATGTGAAATTTGCGGAAAACGGTTTGCCCAACGAGGCAACGTCCGCGCCCACAAGATTGTCCACGATCAGTCCAAGCCCTACCGCTGTTGTCTCGATGATTGCACCAAGCAGTTCACCCAGCTCGGCAATCTAAAGGTAAGTTTGCTTTTTACCCTTTGTATATCACTCTAGCACTGCGCATAGGCGTGGCAGCAATTTTACACCTCCGTTTCAACTCCGGGGCCCTGACCTAAGATCTTACAATATGTTTACTTCTTCGCTTGCACCTCTCCGAACAGCGGCTACTCAACCACGGCCCCTTAAACACCCCTCTCTCTTTAATAGTACGCATAATGAATCGCTCCCCTATTGCTTAACACATATCCACATATACCCACATATACCAAACCAAATCTAAGCAAGCGAAACAAGAACAAGAAGGCAAGGCAAAGCAAGATAAGGCTCCTAAGCTAACGATCCTGTAATAGTCTCACCAAAACAAATTCCACATCGATACTATCCGCAACCTGACGGCCAAGTTCGCCTCTCTCAAGGACGGCGACATCGTGCATGCCGACGACAAGGAGCTATGGGAGTACTTCGCCAACCTGTACAAGAACAGCAACAAGGGTATCAAGGGCCGCGGCAAGGACCGCAATGTCGCCAGTCAGTCAAGATGCCTCGAAGATATGACTTTGGCGTTTGGAGATAGGATATTTTGAACGGTTGCACGACGAGACTCTCGAACGGAAAGACACGGAGGGGCCGGGTTAGGTAAATGCATTTGTTCTTATTTGCTTATTTTCTCTACGTTTGGCAACTTCACGCTGGGGCACATAGACATCATTATTCATCCTCCCAAACTCGCTTTTCAGAGATGGACGACACATTCGTTTTCCTCCCCCTTTCTTCATTTTTGTCCTCTTTGATTAGAATATTTAAGTAACGATTTGGCTTTGTATTTATGAGAACATCTCGTATCGGAGGAGTGAAGACGTTCCGTCTGCGAATATCATGTATTCGAGACAGCTTACTTTGTTTTGCGTTGAATAATTACGAGGGCAAAGTCACAAATATGGTAGAAATAGATGTATGTCACACACTGATCTATTAAGGTTTTCGGCACATGTGTGAAGTCAGAGCATTCCACCATTTATAATTAGAGCTCGACTTATCTACAATCCGAAAGGACGTTCGAATCAAGCCCGAAATACTAAAAGTCTAGATCCCGTATCAACAGTCTACCCTGGTTACAGATGCCTCTCTCTTAATCCTGGGCTGGTCCCACTCTGTTAACTCCCTTCATTTGAGGCCAAACCATGCGCTGTGGCCAGAATACTCCCTATCTGAGGTCGACTGTCAACTAAGGAGAACATGGACGAAGCGTTTGATTGCTGTGGGTTCGCCCGGGTCAAGAAATCATTTAGGGATTTACGGGGGGTTGGTGACTGTGGCGATGCTCTCGTGGCGCTGACCGTGGATCCGGAAGGTCATTACAGCGAGTCCGAAAAATTATTAGTGAGTCCGAAAAACTGTTAGTGGGTTCGCAAGCGTATCCTTGGCCTGCCAACCCCGTAAGCTCGCAACAACCACCAAAACCTCTTCTCACCGTAATATATTTACCCCATCTTCGCAGTAATGTCGAGCGTTAGCTCTAATGGGCTTCGAACATCTCAACTACGATCGACCCTTCTGTAGCGATAACACATCTCCTCGGCACCTCTACATCCTTCCCCTTCGATTAAACAACGTTTTCTATCGTCGAGAATGGCAGAACGTGTTTTGTCTTCAGTCCAGAAGAAGTGGGACAATCTTTGTTGCCAGACTGCGATCAGTCGTTTCCATTTCGATAAAGAAATCCAACGGGTATGCAATCAGAAGGGCGGTAAGCATAGCGCCCAGCCAACCTTTCAGGATGGAAAGTGGATGAGGGGGAAGAAGAAAATTGTTCTTATTCCAGACGTTCCTGGATTCATACTGCAACTTGCCTTGTATTCAACATCACAGCCCCAAGCCCAGCGTCCTACCAAGGTATCAATCGTCAAGCAGACTATGGACGTCTACACTGGTTTCACTAAAGAAGATCTCGAAGCCCTCCTTGGAATTGCACTTAATGGCATCCTCACAGATCGGTCCCAAATTTGAAAGGGAACAATTCGACCTTCCCCTCTACCTGCTGTTCGGCCTAGCGTCCAAACGCACCCACTAGGCGACCTGGCTATTCACCAGCCGCAGCTATATTCCCAACATCAGCTAGGCCGACCAAGATGGACTGAAGGGTTGCGAGTGCGTTCAAGTTGGGCGGCCTGCGGTGGCCAGGTAATTCCTAAAGACGAGCCTTCTACGCTCGATCTTAAGTTGGCAGAGGATATTGCGTCATACAGTTGTATTATTGTTGTAGTTGGTGCTGGAATATCCGTCGCAGCCGGGAGTGAGTATTCAAGCGCTTCGATCCCGTTGATTTCGATTCCGCTGACAGCGTTATAGTACCTGATTTCAGGTCGAAGGCCGGACTATTTGCAAAACATGGTCATGAGGTCTTCTCCAGGAGCTCGCTGACTACCGAGGCGGGGGTGAAGAAGCACCAGCACGCCAGGGCACGTTAGCTGAAGCGTGTATGGCTGCAGTTCCGACTCCGTTCCACCATGTCCTTGCCATGCTCGCAGAGAACGGGAAGCTTCGCCGTCTGTGGACTTATAATATCGACGAGGTGGACACACGTTTCGAATTCCTGTCGTCAAACCTGATGTCTAATTCCAAGTTCCCCTTGACTATTCAGATGCATGGAGGATTACGAAAGACAATTTGCACCAAGTGCAGCCTCGTTGAGGAGCTTGTGCCGGCTGTACTGATGAACCCCGATCCCAGGGCCTGGCATTGTACCACCTGCTCCAGAGCGAATGCGGAGCCAACTGCCCGCGGTACCGAACAGCGACTCCAGCATGTCGTGGGTCGTAAGAGTGCCAATATTGTTATGTACGAGGACCCCCTGGGAAACCCTACTTTGGAGGACAACGTCAAGTTTCTCAAGAAGGATGCAACCGCCCCTTGTGTGGATGCTGTGCTTGTCGTCGGCTTGAGCGCTACCACGCCGAGTGTGCAGCAGCTTGTTCGCGACTTGGGAGCGAAACGCGGACGCAAGTTGTTTTGGATTAATAAGGTCCCTCCTCCAAAGATCCAGGGGTTTGATAAGATCTTCCACACTGTAGCCCTCACCGACTGTCAACTCTTCGCAACTGATATCATGAGATCGACCGACCTCGACAAACCCTGTTTTGATTAAGGGGAAGATAGAAGTTATTATTCTTGAATAGCATAATATCACCAACTTTCGCGAGCGAGATGTGAGCCGATGATGTGGTGGAAGCTGAGGTTAAACGCACTCCTGGCTGTCAACGACCGTCTACACCATCTCGAGAGTCAACCTGTCCACAAACAACTTCAACTCCTGCTGAGACCATCATGCAGATCTTGTGGCATGTCGCCTGAGCGGCGATGTTATGCCGCACCACCATGGTAGCATCTGTACGAAGAAGCTGTTCCCGTAGCGCCGACTTGGTTTTGGAAGATGTTGGAAGAAGAGTATGGAGAGTTCAAATGACCAAGCACTTCCACAACGGAACAGCAGTCACCGAAAGGCTTGAAAGGAAACAAAGGTGCCTTCAAACCGCGAAAGCGGTTCTCTATGTTGTTGAAACGAGGGATGGAAAGGGCTGCGTCTGGTCAGATGGTGTTGTTGAGCGCGGTTGGAAACACTTGATTGCTTGTGTTATAGTTGTGTCTACAGTTCCTGCCTTGATCACAAATTAACCTCTATTCTCATCCTCTGACATTGTCTGAAAACATCCTACGACCTTCCGCCCAAACGCTTCGTAATTTTTGTCCGGAATCAACTTTCCCAGCATTGGGCTGGACCTGGAACTTGTTGCAGAGCGTTCCATCCTGTTCTACCTCTCCATTATAATCCTAGCGTATACCGAGATTCTTTAGATCTTTCTGTTTCTTGGGGTACCCAGTCTGGCCGCGACTCACAGAAACGTTGGTTAGTTTCTTCGCAGCGCTGGTACCTGCACGAGCCTTGTTGAGAATTTTGTTCATGGCAACAGGGCCTTACTGAATGCTTATGACTGCTCAAGGAATGAAGTAGGACTGTGTCAATGAAATCCTGTTCAACTCTCTGATCCTTAGGCATGAGGCGGGGTGATAACCGCAGACCACATGATCAGAGACCCTGTGCCAACGGCCCCTGACTCGACGCATGAATAAGCACGATAGCTCATCGGCATTCAGCAGGTAAACCCCCATTTTTTCTGGTGGGGAGCCTTTGACTTATACTTAATTATATTATGTGTCTTGTCAACGCTGGCGTACATGTATTGGAAGATGGACACGCCCCTTAGAGCAGTAGTCAGCACCAGTCTTGGTCTGGGCGCTGGTATCGAGGGGTTCGATTCCGATTTCCCCCCATGTCTTTGCTTTTTGCGAAGGCCATCATCTATCCGATAGCAATGCGGGGCATGACTTCGGTTAACCTTACCCCTGCGATGTTCGAAGACTATTTCCAGCCCTCAAATCACAGGGGCTGTTTCTGCGTTTCCTCTCAACAATGCAACTCCAAATGGATAACCTTCCAAGATGCCGAGGGCCACTGACGACAGATCTCGGACCTGAGCCTTTTCTAAATAATGCCCTTCCGTCAAACGTATGTTGATACACTTTTACCGTCAACTCACTAACCATCGCCCAGGCCTTATTCCTTGAGCAATGCACAGATCCTTGCTTCAATCTTCCACCACAACAGCTCAACTCTTGTTCAGCCTCAACGTCCCCATTGGTGAGCTCTGGATTGAGAGCCTCGTCTCTAAATTCCCCTGCATTAGAAGGTTCTCTATCGTCCCCTGGCCTACCCGATACAGGTATCGTTGGTGCAGGAAGGGACAGCCCTGAGGCATTCTTCACGGCTGTGCTCACGAACTCCGAAGAGAGGCAAGAGAAGCGGGCGAATCGGGTGAAGCGGCTAGCTAGAGTGGTTCGGAACTTTTCACGAGCTGAAGCATTCGATGGATTGTGCATAAATTCGTCTAGATGGTCGGACATCTTCCTATCCAAATCGGAAGCTAGCTTTGAAGCTGGATCCAGACCGGAGACGACATTTGAGATCGAAGTTGCCAATCGGCTTCATCGACTGAAGCAAGCAGGCCAGAAGATACGGAAAGGAGACTGGCAAGCCCGTCGCATTTGGCTTATTTGCGTTGCCCATGAATTAGAATGCATATCTCAATGGGAAGATATCGACCGATATACCTCTCGAGGAGTTGACAAGATGTCTGCTGCAATACGGATAGCGAAGAAGTACTTGAGCACAGCGGGGGGCGATCGCAAGAAAGGGAGAAGCATTATTCAAGTTATGGAAGAAGGAGGTCCAGCCGCAGTGCTACTCGACGATGGGGACATGACGCGTTCTGAGTAAGTTATCTTGTTATGCTTCGTTGACGATGGCTAACATTTTATTTAAATAAGTTGGGAAAGTAACATGCCAATAAGTGATATCACTAGCGTCTATGCATTCAAAAAAGACAAGCTTCCAGATTTAGATAAGAAGACTAGGTCACGCGACCCCGACGCCTCAGATGCAATTAAGAATTGTTTTTTATCGTATGGGTGGTCTTTCGAAAAACTCCTATGCTCCAACACTGTCGTGGTAGCAATATTGAAGCGCTACCTTCTACAAAAACGACCACACGCCGGTTCTGGGCTTGGAGACCCTGAGTCTACACACAAGAGGCGGCGCGTGGATCCTGGCCACAATTCCTTAGCAACCTCATCAGATCAGCTCGCAATAGGCTACAGTGATTCCAATCACGCAGCTTCAGCCGAAATTGATAACAATGTGGACTACATGCCCGGATCAGCTTCTTCAAATCGCACCCCTTTCGGTATTAGAGATGGGACAAGGGATCTCACAGATGCTGCAACAATAAGCAACCTTGAATATACTTTTCATACTTCGGATGAACTCACGGATGCCGCAACAGCAGACATCCTCAGTCACACCGTCAGCAGCCTAGGAGAATTCACAGATCTTCCAACAAGCAACCTTGGTTACATCACCAACAGCTCTGGTGCAATCACAGATCTCAACACTGGCAACCTTTTTCAAAGTATCCATGGTCAACCGTTATCTCAAGTCGGCTATGAAACGGATGAATCTGCTGTCGAGCTTCTTCGATGGACCGTCAATAGATCAGATGCGCTTATAGATCAGCCTACAGACATGTTTCTTCGAGGAGCAATCTCTCCATCCCAGCTTTATGGACGACTTCATTTACCCGTCTCATGACCAAATGGTCTTACTCCGATGGCAGCTGGAACAAGTGGTAGGGTTGACCGTTGAGGCGTAGGACTGGAGGCATATTAGGTCTCCCAAGCTATTCATGAAAGTGGTGGTGTGTTGGTGTTGCATAGCGGTATTTATTTATTAGCTAATATAGAACATGATTCCTCGTCCTTTGCATGCGCGGAATACAATAGGGCTCGAATCTCGATAATACACGACCGAGCCAGACTCTATTGTAGCCGGCCCGTTATCCCCAATCTCAGGTAACTGAAGAGTACCAAGTGCAATTATACCGATGATGCCATACCCTAATGCTGAGCTGGGAGCCCACTTTGGCTCGGTCGAAACGTCCGAATAGACTATTGGGCGAGCGATATTCAATTTGCCATGAACTGGCTTGCCGCCAAGACTCTGGATAGGTGCAATATCCGCAAACTAAAAATGTTAGTTTCTGAGTTTTAGCTGTTGGATTCCAGGTTCGCACATTGGCTTTAAGGGCTGCTTCAAAGGCACGAACCGCGTCGTGTGTTTCTACAGTCCACTCCAACCCCACTGAGCTCAATTTACCAGCATCCAGCGCCCCCTCCCTCTTTTTCCGGCCCACCTCCTCGTCTAGACTTCTAAAGGCAGCCTCTGCAGTCTCTTGAGGGATAACATAATCCTTCGTCACAATCGCTACCATAGTGTTGCTGTTTCGGCGGTAGTGTTACTGGCGACCTATGTGTAGTAGCAGAGTGTCAGTATCTCTTTATCTAATAGTACGAGGTCGTCGAGGAGGATATACGTACCATTAAACTTGAACTCGCGAGGTTGATCTTTCGAAGTTCTGTGCTGGAAGACAAACTTCTTTGGTCGGACGAGAAGATCACGTGTCATTAGCTAAACATTGCCTCATGATTGCGATAACGGACATGTTCACACCGACACCCGGCTCATGTGACGGCCGTTCGAGTGTACCCATTCGTTGACGCCTGTTGACGTGGCATTGTTCCCATTGTGAGTCAAGCCTCGCCACAGCTCGCAATGCTTGTCTTCTCCAGCAGCTCCCGGTACCATGCGATGGCCATGCTATTTGCGACCAGTGGAGACCAAGTCCGTGGCACATGACCTTGCTGAGCGACTCGCCTCACCGTAGGTTCCTTTCGAGAGGCCTCAAGCTTCGACCGAGTCGCAAATGTCGCCCCGCCGCAAATTTAAAGGAATCCCACCCAGAAAACCTCGTTCAAGGCACCCGTCTGCGGACCAAACTGCCGAAATGCCCATCGACCGAATGCTGTCTCATGCGTTCCCCGGTAGCTTCGCGATAGACTTTCTGCCGTCCACGATTCCATCCCCACGACCAATTTTGACTTCCGACCGGTCAAGTTTTGGTACCATACCCAACCCAACTCTTAGGAAGCTCAACTCCGAACATAAACTGGGCTCGTATTATGTGTCCTGATGATATCGATCGTCACCATCACTTACATGAATGTCATAGTCGAGCGCGCCTTCGCAAGAGTGTATCTTGAACTGCATTTAGGCAACGCATTTCTATTTACGACTAATACAATGCCATATTGAAAACCACTCCCAAAGATCCGCCCACCGACTTGTCTCCTCCCAAATATATTTCTCCTCGTGGCCAATCTTCTGCTCAACGCCCTCTCCAAATCCTTTCCCCCTCCGGGCGACGTTCTGCTCATTTATCGGGTATCTTCCGATATACTCAGCAAATCGGAAGATCTGACTGAGGCTGCTCCGTAGGTCCGCTGTGTATGCCATTAAACATGGGAGGCAGTGGTTTTCATCCATAAATGATCTGCAACCAGCAAAATTGCCCTCGGGGTTGATCACACCCCAGTCTGTCGACCATTGCGGAGGACACCGAAAATCCGAGATCCAGAGAGCCATACCTACAGCTGTGGCAGAATGTACATTTTTCAAGTCAAGGAAATGCTGCCCAACATTAGTGAAATATATTCAAGACCGAATTCAACGTACCTTTGCAAGTTTCATGAACTCGCCAGTTAGCTTTCTATCCAAAGTCAAGCATACCGAGATATCATCAGAGAGATCTACCCAGTTCTTCGAGATGTCTTTCACGCCGCGGAGATTCTGAAGAACGTCTCCAACTGACAGTGTAGAAAAAAGGCTGACCACGCAGTCTGTATGGCTTCTCGCTAAATGGTCCAACCTGCCTACTCGAATACTATCCCACAAAGTCAAGTCTATTGAGAGAGGTGTATCGTCTAATGTGCGGCGATCCAATGTGCGGCGATTGTTGATTCTCAATTTGAAGCGTGCTTCCAGAATTCGAAGTTCCTCTAGAACCTGTGGCACAGAAGGTTGATTCTCGAACACCTTTCTGATCGGGTCGAGGAGGAATTGAAGAGCGTCTGAGGGTTCGGGGCGCGAGAACGGGGAGGTGACAGATTCGATCGTACTCGATACTATCCAGCGTGATAAAGGATGTTGTACTTCCTACTCATGTCAGTGACAGACGACGTGCTCATATCCATGAGAGCTTACCTTCTGAAGCAGTAGCAAATTGGCCGGTACACCATCCACCCCAACATTTTGAGCAAGTTCGTTGAACAAGTTGGACATCGCATCGAAGAAGACCGAAATGGAGCTGTTTCGTGCAATTGAAAATGATACCAAATCTGAAAACGAGAACATGCAGAGCGCTGAATGAATCTGGGTATCCAATTCCTTGGCGATCCATTCGATTTCCTTGTCAGCTGAAAGTATGGCTGGAATGATCCAGTTCCCATCCCAGGTTTGACCAGATACCGAAGACCCCCGTATGGTCTCCACAATTTCCTTGGCCTTGGCCTTGCGATGTTTGCTCTTGTGGATGCCTTTGCCTCGGCAGAGGCCATGCAAAATGCTCCCTGAGCGTTCGTATAGCATCATCGCAGCATCTTCAGGGATCAGGAGAAATTTACAGACAGATTCGATCTCATTGAGATTGTTTGAAGTTCGGACAATATCTTCCGCGTCCCTCCACAGAGAAGGGTCGACATTTTTTGGCCATGTTGAGGCCATCGTTGGATTGTGGGGTGCTGTTAAGCCTGTGCGTACAGCAGGGCGGCAAGATCTCTGGTGGTGGCTTGTATCTGTGAATGATTGCGGACAGGAAGACCAGCTGATGAGAAGATCCGTGGTTCGCCAAAGAGAAGTACAAGCGATGAGTGGCCCAAGTCTGCCTCGCTCTGCAGTGCAGTCGCCTTTATATGCATGGTTGTTGTCACCCCTGTGTCCATTGCTCCCGCGTTATTGAAAGAAGCAATAAGGAAACTCTGATGATAAGACTACAGCTGTGACCGGGGAGTTCAAGGATTACCATATCAACTCCCCGCAAGTTTGAATTCTTGTTCCGGAATATCCACTTTGAGCCAGTAATCTCCCGCGTGTGGAGGATTTTGAGTGCTCCCTGCGATTTGAAGGCCAGAAATCTGGCCTTGAAATCGCAGGGGTTCGTTCAAAGCTCGAGACTTTCCTGGGCGCTGCAACCCGATAGGCCCATCTTCTTGACCTGACTCAAATCGAGTCAGGGACCCACCTTCAGCACGGACATGATTGCTATGCGAGGAAGTGGAGGTTGGTATCAGATGAGACCAGAAGTTCCTCAAATGGGCTTGATGCCTTCCGGTTGGTTGCCTTGATAATGTGGGAGGCAGTATTGAGATCGAATTGACGATCACTCCTCTTTGTGAGAAGCTCCAGGCGGCAAGGATTCCCAAGGACGCATCCCTTTTCGAAGGAGCTTAGCTGGGGTGAAAGCCCGTTCATTACAGGATGGGCCGTGGCTTGAATCTCACTCAGCTCGCGATGCACCTGCAGAAAGGCTCCGCTTACCGTATAAGGGTAGGTATTGACTTATCAAGCACATGAGACAATGCCAGCCTTTCGAGCGAGACCAGGACAGGGCCCCAAGAGATTGATCCACTATGGAAGCCTTCTATCGGATATTCTATCTACCTTACGCACACCCACGAGACAAGACCAACACACTGGACGTCAATTCCACCGGAAGGATACCTACCGCTGACATGTCAAGCATCGTACCTATCAATCATGGATCCTAATGCTCCACTAGAGCGTCAAGCCCCGCTGCCCAAACCGCCAACCTACAGCTTCATCACTATTAACGACCCTAAGGAAACCAAGTCCCGGTCGAAAAAGCGACAGGTCAGGTCCGCTGTGGCCTACTATCAGCATCACAAGAACGACAACGACGATGCGGAGACGGGCAGCACGAGGAGGCGGGGGTGGAAGCACAGAGATCAGACCCAGTCTCCCGTGATGCTTAAACACGAGTCTAGCCAATCGATTATGTCGGAATCAGCATCAGCATCAGCGTCAGCGTCAACATCCACAGCTCAAACGACTCCAGTAGCAACTCCCGCAGAGGAGGTGGACCCTTTCGACTCTTACCCCGTGCCTTGGAATCCCGTCTACCAACCCATCTTGGACTTCTGTAAGCTGCATTCCCATTACGACTGTTCTAAAGGTACTAGACACGGAAAACCCTCGCTAGGGCAATGTAAGAAATACTAACTTATCTTAGATACTTCATACGTTTTAATTGATACCCCAGCGATCGCTGAACCGGGCAATATGTTTCGTCTCAGGACCTTATGGTTCCCCATAGTCATGACGAGCCCGACAATTTTCTATGCCGCTCTCTCCCTCACGGGTTCTATCCTGCACGCTCGTCGTCATCTCCCTCTCGACGCTCCGGCCTTGCTAGAGCTCCGCTCGAGAGCCATCTCATCTATCAACGCAACGCTCTCTAATAGCGAGGACTGCAAGACCGACCAGACCGTCGGCGCTGTCCTCTGTGTGTCCATCCTAGAGTCTTTCCTCGGCCACCCTGAACTCTTCCAGATACATATGGCTGGACTGGCGAAGATGGTGCGTCTGAGAGGAGGTTTGGACGGGTTAGGACTCGATGGCTTGTTGAGGAAGATGATTATCTGGCTTGACTTCAACCATGCGAGTATCTACGGCACAGGCTTGATATTCGAAGAGAGTACCGAGGTTCAGACCAGGCCGAGTCCTTATAATACACTCACGGGTTCCCTGTTGCCTCAGCCTTGATTGTTGCAGAGAGTGGACAGTAAGGCGTCGAATTGGGCTCCGTTTTATTAGACATCTTTCGTTTTTATGTGGTCTCTTTAGCGAGGTGGTCTCTTTCAACAACACAAGTTATCTGCTCCAGCAAACGGCTCTGGGAGAAGAATGCGCATGCCCCTGGGTTCGAGTGTGCACGGTCTCTGTATCCTAAATATCTTATGAAGTGGAAGGTAGTCCGACTTCATTACTGCTGGATTTTTTAACGTATCAATCCTCCGCTGTGAGCTAGTGATCAATACCTAAAAATATATCGTCCGAACAACTTCCAAGAGTATGCTACCTAGTCCCGAGTCCACACAATGCTTGCTGGGACTATCGGGCCGCAGTAGTGCAAACGAGATGGATAAACGGCCAGACCCAGAACTAGGCCAAGAAGGCTTGACACCGAATGTGAGAAGAATAGTGGGAGGGGGACGACCACGGACTGCTTTCATCTACATATTTCCCCCCTCCAGTTCCGGAGCGAGGACATGCACCGTACCGTCGAAGATTTCTCCTTTAACAGTATGGACGATGATTGTATTACTCAACGAATAGTATTCCATTTTGACCTTCTATACGGCCTCTAACGCAATCAATGACTTGCTTCCGCTTGTAATTGCTTAGAAGACACCCAGACCGCGTGTCCACATCTCCCAGAAGCAGAATAACTTATCCTGCATCTAGCTATAGTTTCAAGCGCAAGCCCTAAAGTGAAATAAGCTGCAAGATATTGTTGCATCCAACACTATTTCTTCGGGATACGAGCTGTATAAGACCCATTCGAGCATCCGCAACCTAGGTCTCGAAAAATGGGGCTGCTGGCCGGCAGCAAAGATTCTTGCCACCTCGAGCCCTCGACTCCTGATAAAAAAGAATTACGTAGAAGCGATGCCTGACTTATGATCTCCGCCACTTAAGGCTTTAGGCTAGAGATCTAATATCTGATTCTCGTTACTGTCGTCCGTGGTGTGGCGGGGCAATCTGGAGGCAGTTCGGATGTAAACAAACCTAAGCGAAGGACTGCCGCATCCCCATGGGTGTCATATTTACCAAGGAATAAGCTATCCCTAGGCAACAGAGAGGAGAAACAGCATCTATGAGAACGGTTTTGCGCGAGCATCAGGTATATATATCGTACAAGGAGTAGGTCTTGACCCCGAAATTACACCAAAAGGTGGAAGCTATAAGAGAGAGAAAAGATTCTCCCAGACTAACGAAACGGAAACGATGTACAAACAAATGAAAAGGAAAGCAAACACTCGATTACTAAGCGTCCGTCGAAAACGCACCACCAACACTCTTAATCAGACGGTTCCGCCCATCGCCTACTGCTATACCGAGTATCGAACGTATTCCTCTAATTTAGCTTCGATTGACATGGCGATATCCCACATTGGGATCAAGATATTTCGGGAATGGCTCCTAATTGAGTACTAGTGAGCAGTCATTCTATATTATTAGCCTGGCCACGACTCCAGCAGAAGCCGCACCTGCAGATTAGATGAGACTCATCCCCGCCGGGCGTCAACAGATCCAACAAGCCAACAATCTTTAGTGGCTTGCAGCCCTTGATCAATACTGCAACGTGAACCTTGAGCTTCAAGCACAGAGATGCCTTGTCACGCTGCAGCTCCTCCCTGCATGCGGGACGCTCTGGTGGCAGGGAGCGACCCGTTCGGGGAGGTGTGGCTTGATGCAGGGGAGGGGTCAGAGACGCAGGCATGGTTGAGCCGCTATGCAGACCCTCGCTCCAAACGCCCGGTACAGATGGAAACCTCGTCTGCTCGATTTTTATTAAGTATGCTTGCTCTTGTCCCTTTCACGTTTGTATTCTTGGTACTTTATTAGCTTTTGTTTTACTTTACGCTTAGGACTTGCCGTCCCCGAACTTTTTCGCAACAATGAAGATTGCTTGTCTCCAGGTATTCTAGTATACAACCCTTAGATTCTCTCGCTGACTACGCGAAGTTTGAGTCTAGGCCAGAGAGCAATAAATCCGATGTCGTCCTCGTCGATGCCATGCTTCGCGCAGCAGAACTAGATGGTGTGGATCTCCTCGTCCTGTCAGAATTGAATATTCCTTGTGAGTCGATGTCGCCGCCAACCTCCGCTTGTCCTGCAGCCGGCTGACGATGTTTAGCAACTGGATGCGGCCAGCGTACATGGCCTGATACTTCTCAGTGGCTCCAAACGTTGGCCGAAACATACAACTGCGTGGTTGTTGTCGTTGTGGTGATGGGCATGGATGGCGTGGAATCAGCCACCAAGTACAGCTCGATTTCAGTCGTTAGCGGAGACACCACCGCGGACGGTCCCAACTGCCAAGTATTATTTCACCCCCACACGGAGCATGAGGCTCGGAAGAAGCCAGAACGATTACACGCAGGAATACCAAGTCTAGGACAGGTATCCGTGGGAATATGTAAGTCAGTCACCGAGGGTTACTAAGCTGTAGGCTAACTGTTAAAACGTAGCCGAGGACCTCGATGAGTGGCACCATGCTAATAATTTCAACTTCGCACGCCATGTCATCGACAATGGATCAAATCTCGTCGTGCTCTCCATGTCACATTTTGCCGACATGGATACCGCAACTCTTATTCGGGCTCCTGAACTTCCTGACACAGATACACTACGGTACTGGCTTGGGCAATTAAAACCCATATTCGAGAGGGAAAATACCGAAGAGATTATCTGCGTGATTGCAAATCGGACTGGACTTCTCGAGAATAGTGTGTATGCTGGGACCAGTGTTATATTGGGGATCAAGGCTGGTTGCGCGAGGGTCTATGGGCTTTTAAGTCGTGGTGACGAGAAGGTTCTTGTAGCGGATACTGACACAAAGCCCCTAGTTATTCATTGGGATTTGACAGCAGATCGAGCCATCACACCAATTGAAGATCGGCCACCGGAAGACGGGTGCGTCGAAGGAGGATTCGAGATCTCGAAATGCCTTCTCGGTGTCGGGGAAGACGGGAAGGGGCAAGATACGTGACGCAGCCAATTTTCAATAGTCACGTGTAATCCGCTATTTGATGTGAGCAGCCATTGGTGTATTGTATAGAACAAGCTGGGTCAAAACACTGTAGCAAGATAACCGTGAAGGGCAGCGAAGGGTCGTTTGTGCAGGGAATAACATCAAGACTTTGAGTCCATCCAATTCGTCAAAGCAAATTACAACTTGAGTGTTTGCTCCTTTTATGCGCATCGCCTAACATCCCCTCTCCTCCCTCTCCTTCTCCTCTCCTTCCTCTCTCCTTCTCTATATTACACACAATTGTTTATCACTGGTCAGGTCAGAGGACGCAGGTGTTGGATTAATGGCCACGAGATGAGGACGTGGGGTGATTTCTTCGAGTCTTGAATCTTCCGACGGTCTGATTAAGGCACTATTCGTAACATCTGCCTTGATGTAATATGCTACCAAGTAGTGCAAGGTACCCGCGCCCCTGGCGGTGACTGTTTTCTTCACCAAGCCTCCTGTTTTGATCCTACTGGCGGAGTAATCCTCGCTGAGTCCATCAAGAGAAAGCGACCTTTCAAGTTCGTTATAGATAAGGAAGCCATCTGAGAATTTCCCGGGCGCTGCAACTCGATAGGCCTATATTCTTGACCTAACTCAAAATCAAGTAAGGGGCCCACGTTCAATACAAACATGCGAGAGGGGCTTCAAGCTCGGGCGTGCATCATGCAGCCGAGATCACTGCAGTTGTGTCGGTCAGGGAAAAAAATTAAACACTTCTCCGGGATGCCTGGAATAAAGAAATAACGTTGCAAGCCATGGTACTGAGTGCCTCAATACGTCACCAACACCCCCGTTTGCATGACATGGAGGCTTCGGGGCGGCGAGAATCGTCCTTGTCTATTTGCAGCCATTGCGTAGCACTGGAAGGATGGAGCTAACATGCTTCAGGTAGCATGCAAGTCGGGACTTTCTCGATACTTGATTACTTGACCTGGTTGGCAGGAGCCAAGTCCGCGAGAGAGATCAGAAGCTTGAGGTACTGTAAATAGCCAGTCCCCTCTGCCTGCTCTCTCCTGCCTGCGCTCTCCTGCCTGCCCTTTCCAGCCTCATTCATTCCATTCCGTGCCCAGCTCCAACTCCACAATGTCTACCCCTTTACGAAGCGTACTGAGCAATCGTCAGTCGGTTTCACTGACGCAAAAAACTTCCCAAAGGCATTGACTGGGAGCCATCGACTGAGGGAAAGTTTCTGGGTGAGACCCCGGATATTGGGTCAGGCCATGGCAATTATTTGTTAAGTTTGGGCTTCATGTTGAACGCCGACGCGTCGAGACGTAAGCTCATATATGAGGTCGAGAAGTTTCATGGGGTTACGACAACCTCGATCCAGAACTGCATATTCACCTTGCGCATCCCGACCCAAACAACTTGATCAAGCTATATAGAGGAAGCCGCTATGGAAGTAGGGTCCTGGAAGGACATGCTGTCCACTTCCTCGGAGCCTTGTCTATGTAGCTCGTCAAGCTTGCTCATGCTTCTCTTCTGGGAAAGTGGACAAATTTTGTTGAATGACTAGAGCTAGCTCCTGTTCCATTGTCTTGGACTTATTCCAACAAACATATGAACGTTGCTCCGTGTATATTATACCCACTGTGACAACATCCTCTGTGGCGTGGATCTCCATCGAGTTTGAAGCCGAAGAATCCGATAGTACCTCCTCCTCCTTGGTGGCTTCTTCCTGTTGTGCTGCTCAGAATCTTAAGATCGTAGAAGTAGCTCGTCTTCGGATTTTGGTGCACTAGTGGACCCTTTGCAGCTGTCTGTGAATTACCTCCCTTCGAGACTTTTAGAGGTAATGTGGAGCCAGAGGCAGGTGGCGTCACAGATGGGTTCATGCACGTCGATGGGAGCCGGTTATGACGTCAATTTAGCGTAAGTCTACAATCGTTTCAATAACGTGCGTCAGCGTCACCGATGCCCCGCCCCGCCCCTCACTTTTTCGGGCCCTCACCAAAATCCTAGAAACGCCCCCGAATATTACTTTACAACTAGGTCTTCAATTAAGCTAGTAGTTACATGAAATTAATTACTACATGTTAGTCTTAAGTTATTTCTACTTTTTATATAACTTAAGACGCTTTCCGTGGTGTTAGAAGAGGGGGGTAAAATCGTGGGTTTGCGGCTCAAATTTGCGACCGAGAGCCAGCTCGCGAGGCTAGAAATGCCTTTGTTCGCCCTTTTGTAATTTACACTTCTAAAGTATCTTTACAACACTTAATAGTATGATGCATATACTAATATTATGTTGAATTTTCATTATATCGAATTTTTTTTAAAGCTTTAATAATTAGTTAAGGGGCGGGGGAAGGTGCCTCCCCGCGAATTCGAACGTTTGACGAGGCTCGCTTACATCGGTGACGCTGACGCACGTTATTGAAACGATTGTAGTGTTGTCACGCGATCTTCCCAACCGAACAGCCCCACCGAGGAATTTGTTCCACCGGAGAACATCGCTTGATCAACCTCGCGATTTCAAGTACTTCTTATGTAGGTTAATAGCACCCTTGGATGAAGAGATGCTAAATCTCGCAGCTCCGTAGGTTGCCAACCTTCCAAATTGACTACATCTATAGTCAAGCGATCGGAATTCGAAACACAATACAAGAGCAACACTGCCGTCGAAAGCCAGCAACAGTATGGTAGCGCTTGTGACAAAGGACCAAGCTATCCCCAAAACGATCGCAGAAGCCGCCTGTAGGAGTCTGGATAAGGAGATCGCCCGGCAGAGGGAGGAGGGCGCGCTAGAGGCGGGTAAAGCGAGCTCAGTGAAGTTGGAATGGACTACACAAACGCGGGATGTGGTTAATGTCTTTGTGGACGCCTTCAAGGCCGTATGTGCGAACCTAAAACCTAATAACTACAGTTTAGAGGCTAACACTATTAGTCTGCGGATCTTGCTCCCATCCAAAGTCTCGGTGGCAACCCAAGAGGCACCCTCCATTGGGCTGGTCCAATTGTATATTGCGACGTTTTGCCTGAGCCGAACTCGCTGAAGTTTCCCAGCTCAGCACTAGGGTATGGCATCATCGGTATAATCGCACTTGGCACTCTTCAGTTACCTGAGATTGGGGATAACGGGCCGGCTACAATAGAGTCTGGCTCGGTCGCGTACTTTCGAGACTCGTCCCCTATTGTATATCGCGCTTGCAAAGGACGAGGAATCATGTTTTACATAGCTAATATCACTAAATAAATATCACCTCATCGCTTTCATGAGTAGATTGCGAGACTAACGTTTCCTCCGATCCTATACTTCAACAGTCCATTCTGCTCAATATACCAGCTGCCGTCAGATTGCTCATCATTCGTGGATCTCTTGAGATGTTGGCCGTGAATGGGCATATAAAGTCGTTCGTGGGATAGAACTAGGAGGTTGCTCCTTGAAGAAGCCTCTCCGTAGACGGGTCTGTGAACTCAGCTGATTCACTAACGGCCAACTGAAGAAACTGGACGACAATACAATCTATGAATTCGTCTAGACTGTTGACGGCGTTGCTAAGGTTGCTAGTTATTACAGGATCTGTAAGATCCCTGGTCCTATTTTTCGCATCGAAAGTGATAAGATGTATGGAATTCGATCCGGGCGTTGACTCCACAGTGTTACGACTTAAAGTGGCTTGATCGAAATCGTTGCTGCCCTGATTCAACAAGTTCGCTGGGAAATCGTGACTAGAAAGCGAAGATAGTGCTCCGGATTGATCAACGCGCCATCTCTTGTTTTTAGACTCAGTGGATTGAAGGTAAGGCTTCAATATTACTATCACCTTGGTCTTGGAATCTCGAAGGCTAGAGAAGGACCACCCATACTTCTTAAAACCGTCCAGAATTGCCTTTGCGACTTCCTCATTGTGCGACTCAGCCCGTTTGTGTACAGCTGGGAGTTTGTTTTTGATACACGCAAAGGTGCAAGTGATATCATGCAAGGTCATGCCCGTCTCCCACCTTAGAATATGATATTAGCTATCGTCAACGAAGTACGGAAAGGTAACTTACTGAGTTTGCGGTAAGCCCCCATTCTCCAGCACTGAGGCCGGACCTCCTTCTTTCATGATTTGCACGATATTTCTGGCTCTCTGATAATTACTTTTCGCGGTGGGCAAGTAGTTCGTAGCCATCTTTATTGCGGCGGACATCGGGTCGACTCCACGAGAGGTCCAAAGGTAGATATGCTCCCACTGAGATATATATTCCACTTCGTGGGCAAGGAAAAGCAGCCAGAGGCGAGTAGCTCCCCAATCTTTCTTCTCTATTTTAGAGCGGGCTTGCCCTAGTCGACGAAGCCTACAAGCAACCCCATCCTCAAATACCATCTCCAGTATAGGTCCACCTTCAAGCACCGCTTCCGGTTCAGGCCAGAAGTTGTACCACCTAGACAAACGTTGGTTGAATCCATCGGAAAATCCTTCAGAATAACCTCGAACCACCCCGACTAGCTGCTCCACCTTCATCTTTTTGGAGTTCCCGAGTGCAGCCGCGAAGAATGCTTCTATCGCCGATACCATAGGTAATTCATCGACGCCTCTAGCAGCCGGTCTTCCATCGATCAGACCCTCAACGGAAGGCCCTGAAGGCAAAGCGGTCCATGATGGAGACCCTTCTAATGCAGGAATGTTTAGAGACGAGGCTCTCGATCCAGAGGCCACCAATTGATAGGGCGAGGCTAAGGAATGGCTTTCGACCTGTTGTGGTGCAAGAAAGACGCAATCATCTGACGTGCTTTGCTCAAGCCATGGACATAAAGCCTGGGCAATGATCAGTAAGTTGATGGTCGGAGAGTATTAACTTACCTTAGACGGAAAGATATCATTCGGAGAAGGATTCGAAACCCGGGCTGGAAATCCCTCACCAGTAGTCTCTTCTATCGGCTCAAATCCCGAGGGGCTGTCCATTTGGCAATGATGCATTGTTGGGGGAAGACGCAGAATGCTTGCGATTTCAAAAGTGGCCCTCAACGCAGGGATATGAAGGCGGGCGGCATTGAAATCCGTTAGCTTGAAAGCTTGGCGAGGAACACCAAAACTTTCGCATCTTTGGAAGCGTGCATCTGAAAGAGCCTAAAGTTAAATTTAATTCTCTCTTATGAAGGTTAGACTTAAGGCTCTGAACTTTAATCTTATGAATATAACTAAGACAAATAATAATTTACTGGAGTACAATCGCTATTTTAATGAGAGGTATTACTGCGACAGAGCGTCGCTTAACCAAGCTAACGGATTTTAATGCCGCCCGCCTTCGTAAGCGAAGTCATGCAGAACTTCACGTGAGCCACGGGGACGGCCATCGGGACTCATCGGTCACCGCTGTGGGAGGCACCAATCACTTAGTACTGCCATGAGCCTTATCTCCGAGTAACTCAGCAGGCACCCACGATCCTTTTCATCACCAAACGCAAGATTCACAATAAACTCTATTCCAGAGGGAAAGGACTGCTGCGAGATATATCGGCTGGGATTGTGTGATTGCTCAAGCAGTGAGTCATGATAAAGCTGGTTTGCCCTTCTCCCGCTGTTTCGTCAATAATTACCTAAGATCTGTGGTCGGGGCTCGATAGGAAGGCTTTCCAATGGCCACAGAAAAGCACAGAAGGTATTGGAAGTGTCTTAAATTGGCATCAAACGGCTATATAATTTTCTGCGCTATACTCCGAAGCTTCCTAAAATTTCTCGAACCAACGTGACGAGACTACAGTCAAAATCTCTCGATTCTACAAAAGGGTCCCAATCCTTCGGGGTTCACAATGCCACATAGCCACGATTAGATGGCTTGCCCCTAATTTCGCAACATATTGATGAGAACAAACGCAAAATACCACATGCGCTATATTCCACTTGAGGCTCTTCCAACTCGTTTCTCATACGCTGGACCCGCAACATCTGAACAACCCTATTATCGTGTCAGCAAAAGCCGAAGGGCAGAGAAGTGAACTAACCAGATGCGCGTTTCCTTTCCCTTCTCTCCCTTCTCTTCTTCTAGACTCCTGTCCTCTTTCTCTTCTGTGATTAGGACTTTCTGGCCTACTTCCATCTTCTGAACGACTCTCAGGACTTCATTGGAGAGACGCTGTCGTTTTTCTTGATGGTCTTTATACCAACCATTGTAATCAACGAAAAGAGTCATCAGCCTGTCTTCTTCAAGCGACGATGGCAGTCTAAGACTGCTTATTAGAACTGCTCAAGACAATTATCAGGAATATCTCACCGCATATTAACATCCCCTGTGAGTGTCTGGGAAGTAGAGCCTGTCACGATACCGCCAAGTCGAAGTTCCACAACCTCCCAATTGCGCGGCTTCCGATCGCCGAAGCCCTTCTTCACTTCGTACACGCCATCACCAAGAAGAGGTACACGAAGCAGACAAACAGTTGAAGGGGCATGGTATCCAGGGCGTGGGGGTAGTTTGGGAGGTACCTCTGTCGAACAACCCTGGAGATCGTCAGTATTGTTCAGGCCGCAATCTTGAATATCATACCAAGTTTGATTGGAACCCAATTGGGAGCAAAGCCATCAACCGACCGATCAATTCAGTGATATCCAAGGTGTTCATGTCTTCATTAGTGATGGCTTTGGACCTGCAAAGTGCGTTGAGACTCGTTTGCAAGTCGAAGTTCCTTAAGCGATTTGATGTAGTTACGTCGATATGAGAGCCGAGTAGATTGAGATTATCAATTGCCGTATATTCTTGGTCAAATTTGAGTTGGTGGACATCTTCTAGGCCGCCAGCAATCATGAACACGCGGCGGACAAGTCCAATTGATTGAGGATCTGCTTTGTGATCCCGGCGTTCTGCAGCCTTCAACAGATCTATAGGGCATTTCGGAAATGCTTGCAGCACCTCATCTTGGTCTTTCTCAAGGAGCCGGATGGCCGAGGGGGCGTTGTAGTCTTCAAGTAAGAATAGACCAAGCAACACAAGACACAGGGTGAATTTCTTCCGAACTAGAGGTGTAGACATCTAATAGAGAGTAAGTATTATTGTTAATATATGGATAAACAATGAGCATACCACAATGTCGCGGCTCAAGATAGCCCATTCAATTGCCGTGCATAGGTCTGTTGGGGCGATTGATCGAAGGCATAATTCGAGTCCCTGGCTGCGTCCAGACCAGATTGCCTGGAAGGCATTTCCGAGAAAGCGAAAATATAAACCCCCCCAACCATATACCTCCCATTCTGTTGTTGTTGGTTGCGTTGGGTCGTAAAAGAACTGGAGTTCGAACTTGGCCTTGTCAAAGAACTGAATCTTGTGATGGAAGAGCCACGGAATATATGATTCATCAACGGCAACCTCGTAAAGATTGTCGAATCTTTTCCCAAGCTTATATGCTCCTGTTGTTGACGCAATCTTGCCCCAACCGGAATCCGTTGGCTCAATTTCGTCTGCTGCCACGTAGTAAAGCTTCCAGTTGTTGGTTGGAGGTATGAGAAAAAGCTCGTCGATGTCTAGAGTGGCCCGCTCGTATTTCTGTCAAGTAATAGTTAGCCTAAAGCTCCTGAGAAAGTCCAGGTAGCATCTTACCTGCTCAGCTCCATGCGTGACATCGACCTCATAGCTGACCTTACCCTCATGTGCAACCCCGACCTCATGTGTGACCTCAACCTCATGTGTGACCAATATGCAGCTCTCTGGATTAGCACCTCCGAGAATTGGAGTCGACGGCGGTGTGTTGGTGAAAGGCATCTTGAGCGGTTCGTAATGTACAGCAAAACGGGGCGACTACTCTCCCTGACAGAGAAGACCTTTATTTTACATGCGAGACGTGTGCATGCTCTTTGAGGCCCAGGTATGCAGGGTCATGCGCTCTCTCCGGCTTCAGCTTTTCCTCAACCACAACGCCATTTTTACCAGGGAGTCTGCAGTCCTGCAGCTACCACACTCGGTCTGTCCGGTTGGAGAGTCTTTCCGAGGGGCGCCATTCCGTTATCTTCCAATTAATGGGGTGACGGTAGCCCAGTATTGAGACTTCATGCACTAAATCGTCGATGCAACTTCCTTAGACGGTTTGGGTTAGTCAATATCACACTCTTTTCCTCTCGAAGTTGCAGCCAAGACAGCGCCACCCTGTTATTTGGAGACTATTTTCCCCTTCGGGGTTTGACCGAGGCCATATATTGAAGTGGAATGAACCCCTGTTATTTGGAGACTATTTTCCCC
>MU270629.1:0-51482 GCA_021432625.1 Leptodontidium sp. 2 PMI_412 | reverse complement strand
TAAGGTTACGTAACTACTACTTGAGTACTACTCTAGAGTAGTAGAGTAGAGTAGAGTAGAGTTAGAGTAGTAGATTATTTATACTAGAGTAGAGTAGAGTAGCGTCTACTACTCTACTCTACTCTACTCATTTGTCACACTGATCGAAGCCAAGGATATTCCCCGGGCAAATCCTGTGAACTTGATCTCTTTGCTCTAAAGATCACGTAGTTGTATCTTCCACCCAACAGGGAATCATGAAGGAGAATATGTCTAGTGTGTCTAGAGCAAGAGAATTCTTATGGCTGATGTGGTTCTTTTGGAATCCGACTTTACCAGGGAAGGAGCGGTCGATTATAGTGTTGATGTCGGAAATCGAGGATGTCCCGAGATTCGATTAAATCTAACAAAGGAAGGGGTAGAGGCAGATAACGTGGACAAAGTCAGTGTTCTCAGTAGTGTCACCGCGGTGTAGATTTTCAGATTTAAGAGCGTAAAAGTTCAGGTTTCTTGTTCATTCTCACCAAAAGACGCCGTAAAGTGTTGGATTTTAAGTGCTTAATCATCAAATAGTACGTATTGTTATACAAGGTCTACACTACTGAGCACACCGGGACAGGTATAGTTTCGCAAAATCGATGCTCAAGGCGAAGCTTCGCCTACCTCTAAACGATAGCAGTCCGATACGAATTCAAAGTACTCTCAGATTGTTGAAGGCTCGTCTCCAGTTATCATCATGCACACGGATGAGTAGGAAATATTACGAGCGATCAGAGGGAAAAGACATAGATTAATCGATGGAGAATCTTCATAGAACTAGCTGAGGTTTTACATAAACGTCAGCCCAGTGTCCTTATTTGCTAGCGAGTGCCCGCAAAAAAAACAGGGAGGCAAGACCGACCATTAGTGTGCAATATTACTTTTAAGGTTCAAACAAAATGCGAGGGTGCCTTTCACACAAGTGTATTGTAGATCCTATTACGAATTGAGAAAGTTAGCCGTGACTTTGTTGTTGAGTACAGCAGCCTCGCCTGGCTGGTCAGAAGGCTCGCTTACCACTAAATTAGGGGTAGCGCTGTTCTCCGGGCTGTTAGATAAAGAGGGTGGCGATGAAGTTAAGTCAGGAGTTAAGAGTGGATCTTCGCGTTGTCCTAGTAAATCTTCTCCTGTAGTATTAGTGTTAATGGGTATTACTGTTAATATAATTAGCTCCACAATAGATTTTGTACAGTCGGACCGCTTCAAACACGACAATTTTAGAAATTAAGTATTATAAAATATCTGTTTAACTTATATTATGCGCCTAATTGCTAGCGTTCTAACGGACCCACTTTCATCCCGATCGGGCTTAGGATTAAATATTTATAACGTTGCCAAGGCCGTGACAGGCGGGCAAAAATTTTTGAGATTTTTATTTTATATATATATATATATGTTTTTAAATTCTAATAATGAATATTATTCAATTATTTTTCTTTGTAAATTTGTTATTAAATAGAATGAAGCTTTTAATAAGAAATCTTTTTAAGAATTATTAAACGGACTCACTTTATATTATACTTTTTATTTTTTAGTTATTTTTAAAATTAAATAAATAATTGAATTAAAAGCCGACGATTCTATAAAGTTAGAAAGAGATCTTCAATTCAGATTCGGAGTTTAACTCTTTATAAAGCACTTTTATAACTGCTGAGCTAGCTACCGCGCTAGTAAATAAATACAAAATCTAACTAATCAAGCCAATTCGTCTATCTCTTGTTTACCTTCGGGGATGATATCAAACTCCTTCATCATAGTCTCTGAGATAGTTCTATGGCCGCTTTGTTTCTTAACACACCAACCGGCTTACTTCACGCTAAGTCCTTTCTAGTAAGCGTCCATAAAGCGTGAAGCTCTATTATCGTACCTTCGTAGCGTATCAAGAGGACAAGAATTAAGAGCTTTAAAACAAGCTTCTCTAGCCTAAAGATATAAGTTAGTAAATTAAAAGATTGAATTATATTACGTACCTCCGCAAAGGTCTCTTTCTAAACCTGTCGATAAAGGTTCTTATAATAGGCCCAATACATCTCAATCGGGTTTAGCTCGCAATAGAATTTCGGTAGAAATAGACACTTATAGCCCCTAGCTAATAGTATCTCTTCAAGTGCTGATTTCTGTTCAAAGAAATCCTTGTGATTGGCTAGAATCCTCGCTAAACAACAGGTTATAGGCTTTTTAGGCGGCCAAAAAAGAATTAGATTACAATTCTTTTTAGCTTCACTAGAGTACTTAGTAACTGGGCATTTTTTACTTATTAATTATTAATATATTACTTAATAAATAGAAGTTACTTACCAATTGGTAAACAACCTCTCTCGGCAAGGATCGCTCTAATCCCCTTTAGGACTTCTTCAATTACAGTCTTCTTAACTCTCTTTTTAACAGGGTGGCCTTCAATTGCTACCTTAATAGTCTTTTTTACCTTGTGATTTAACTCTTAAATTGTACTAACTAATATACGGGCTCGCTTAGCCTCACTAATATCAGGAGGAAAGGTTGTATTCTATAAACTTAAAGTTAGTAAGTACTTCCTAAAAGGGAAGGTATAACTGAATTGACCTTCTGAGGCAAAGGAGCTCCGCCTTCACTAAGATTCATAGCAAAAGCGTTTAAAGCTCCGTCTCCCTTGCTAGCGTGAGCACTTGATTGGTCGAATACGAAAACAGCTACCTTATTCGGGTGCTTTTCTTCGAATATATTAATAGCGTTAGTAACTTAAGCTAGTAGTTACTTTGTATCCTAATAAGGAGTTTTATTAGGGCCTCCGGGATAAATGATTTGCCGAGCATCTCTTGAGCCAATTATAAGCCTCCCTTTAAGGCTTATAAAGTCAAAGTAGTGAATTAGCCCTTCTTTACTTTTTAAAGGCATTTTTTGTTAATTCTCGTTTAACTAAATTCGCTTAAAGTACTCTTTAGCGTGAAAGTAACTCTCGTCGTAGTAATATATAACGTGCTCTTTCTCTCCTAAGGGCAGGTCAGGTGTAATAGGTTATAGTACTCCGTTAGTATCTTCTTCGTAGTGTGGCGGGGACAGCCGCTGATTTCTTTTGTCATATGACTACGCTAGTCCTTCGCACATAAAAGGAGCTAATACTTAATTATAGAACGTCAAGAACGTAACACTAAATATATTCTATTTATTAGAACTCTTTTCCCTCCCCTTCTTTATTAATTCGTACTTTTTAAATATGTGATATCTTTAGATTTAATTAATCTGTTATTTACAAAGTCTAAAATCTCCTCCGGTGGCTCGTTATATATTACCCTCTTATTGTGTGGATTGGGGTTCGTCCCTCCCACAGTAGTTAGTAGAAAGAGCTTAATATTGAGCTATTTATAGTAGAAATTCCTTTTAAATTAGTTAATAAATACTTCCTAAAAAGGAAAGTATAACTTACTGTTTGACGATATTCGATTACGTCAGCTTTCTTATAGCCGTTTATATAAACCCCTTTCTTTTCTTCGAAGCGTAGAATCCGAGGCGATTTAATCACTTATAAGTAACTGTTTTACCGAGGGGTTTCTACTCTTTTAGCTTTTTACTAGGGTTATTGCGTGTACCGGTAGTCTTTCCTAAAAGAGGTTTCTTACTCTTTTTAGCTAAAGTAAGTAAGCGAGGTATAATTTCCGTATTAAAAGCGTAGCGAAACCTCTTTAGCGTGACGGTAGCGAGTTTCTGAGCTAATAACTAAGTTCTATAAGCTCGAAAAACGTCTTCGTTGTCTAAATAAGACTGATTTTATTATTTACCTCCTTGAGTTTCAATTAGTAGAGATCTATGTGTATAATAATAAAGAAACGAAGCTTTAATTTTACGGGCAACAGTTTTTCTGTCTCTTATAGAGTGATTACTCTTAGTAACAAAAAGAGAGGCTTCGATTCGACCTCAGCGAGGACTCTTTTTCAAGAGATTTTAGACGTATTATTGAATTAAGTAATAATCGAAGTAGAGTCGAGGTAAGAGCTTGATTCGCTTATTTTCAAGTTACTTCTTAATCGAGTTAAGAACCTCTTTATAAGTCCTTGGCGTTAAATTAAGCTCTAGAGAGCTTATATTGATAGCGTTATTAATCAGAGAGTTTAATAAGAGCTTACTTCGTTTATTGTCGATAAACTCTATATCGTTGAGATCGTCTAATTCAATAGAGTAATCTTCGGCTTTTAATTCCTTTTTAATAAGCTTATCAAATTCAGAATCTTCGTTACTCGATTCGATATCTTCGAATATATCGTCTTCTTCTTGAGGTGGTAATAAAGGTGGAAGTAAAGGTAGAGGTTTCAGCGTAAAAAAGCTAGTAAGAACTTTTTGAGTAGTCGATTTAATATTCGACGGCGTTTAAGAAGCTTTTTGAAGAGCCTTTTGTCGATTTATCTCCGCTTAAGCACGACAAGCTCTTTTTTGAGTATTAAGACTCTTATCTTCAAAGGAAGCTAATTTACTTTAATACGGGCCTTTAGGTTCTAATTTATAAGTTAAATAATTATATAATAAATAGTTAAAGAATAGCTTACTAAGAGTTGGCGTATTAATTACTTTCTTAAAAGGTATACTCTAGTTACCTTCTAAGTTAATTATTGACTAAGAAAAGGACTTAGAGATCTTAACCTCTTCGTCTACTTCTCTCTTAACATCTAATTCGTTAATATCCTCCCTGTCTAACTTATTTGGGCCTAGCTTTTTAAGATTTTGATTTAAATACTCGTTATTATAAGTAGTATTATCTTCTTCTTTACTCTTAGTCTCTTCCTCGCTCTCTAATTCGCTAATTACTTAAGTTATTATATTCTCCTCCTTAGATTCTAATTCGTCGGCTTGACTATTATTAAAAGTAGTAGGCGTGTGCGTAGGGGTATACTTTGTAAGTCGTAATGGTAGGAGAAGTGTAGTAAAAGTAGTAGAAGATTTTGGTGTTTTTTAACGAGAACACTTTGTGATTAGCTTAATAAGCGATCTAGGAGGTGATTTAGCGAGCCTATCGCTTCGATTTCGCTTCGAAGAAGCTATATTAAGTCTCATAAAGGTGTGGTAGCTGTAGTAGTTATAAAGGTAAAGTAATATAAGATAGGTTTGACGTTAAAGTTAAAGATATTTTCATTCGCGTAAGTACTAAGAGCGAAAATAAATAAATACCTAGATTTTAAATCTTAATAATTTTAAAAATCTTTTAATTTAGATTATAGAAGAGAGTTAGGGGCGTCGAATGCACTTATTAGTTTTTTTTTGTGGGTCTTAATAAGAAAGTTATATCGTTGCCAAGGCTAAGGGGGCTAAAAGTTTTAAAACCCCGCTAAGACTTAGTGATATTAAAGTGTAACTTTTTAATTATATAGTAAAATTAAAAAAAACTAAGAGGCTAAATAGCGTTATTTGATTAGACGTAGATTATAGATTAAACAGATATTTTATAATACTTAATTTCTAAAATTGTCGTATTTGAAGCGGTCCGATTGTAGGCGTACTTATGAGAACTATAGCTGAGGTTACTGTAAAAGTATCTTCGCCAGTATTAATTTAGGGTAGGAGCCCACCTAAGTCAAGGGTTAGGGTGACAATAGCTAGGAGAGCAGGTATATTTAACTTAATAGATTAAGTAGCCACAGTAATAAGTGTTGGAATTGTAGTATTCGCGTAATACGAAGAAGTAGCCGTGACTAACGTGTTATTAGATTTGAGATATAAAGAGACTTAAATAGGAGTTAATAGTAGACCCTAGTATAAAGGTTAAAGAAAATGTTATTTTATTATATATCGTAAAATTCAAATAAGTACGAGGAAGCCACTTATTAAACTTTAATTTCTTATAGAGAGTGCTATCTCGTATATGAAGTTGAGGTTAGTAGTTGTTACACACCTTTGAAATGTCCTAGTTACCTTAGCGGTTTATTATAAACATTTAGTTTAAAAAAAATCCGTGCCTTTTATTCTCTCACGTTCAAAACCGCTAAGATTTAATTACCTTAATTATTAAATTCGCCTTTAAAACAGTTAAATATAAGCTCTCTTAGCGGCGGATTTAGCTCTCTAAAATAAGGGTACTAATGTAGAGGCGTTATAAGGGTTAAAGCTCCGCTAGTATTTGGGGGTTATAATATAATATATGTAGTCTACTTCGGACGTTTAATATTTAATAATATAAATAATATAGTCGAAATACTAGTCCGAATATAAGTGAGCTTAAAAGTAATACCTTGTACGAAATTCTCGATCGCGAATGTCTTTATATATAAAATATTAAGATATCTTAATTAATGTCTTATTAATCCTAGCGCGTGAGACATTATATACTCGAACTTGAAGAAAGTGTACCCTACTTAAATAGAAGGGTTATTATCCGCTTGTAAGACTTATAGATTAGATCTTATTTTATTACATAAGACACGAACTCCTTCCCTCTTAAACTCGTCGTTTTAGGAAATCTCGATATAACCCTTATTTCTATCTTTAATAAAGTATGGCCCGTTTAATAGAGTCTACTTATTAACGTGCCTTAAGTCCCTTGACTTTATATCTCTAATTATTCCCTTATTTTACCTCTCTTTAGCTAGTCTTTGGGCCTCTTTCTTAAGCTTAATTTGCCTTATATATATTACTAGCATCGCTAATTTATATAATAGGTCTAATAAAGCTTTAATAAAATAGTAAGACTAAATAGTTATTAGTAGTATTATTTATATTAATTCTAAAATTCTTATTTACTTGATGCTTAGAAATAGCTTAATAATAAGGAACGGCATTAATTCGATCGGAGAATCTAGTTAAAAAGGTCTCTATTTAATAAGACACGTGACAAAGGCGGCGTATACTTTAATGAGAGTAATTATTAAAGGGCAAAGTATAAAGTAGGGAATAAAATACTACGAGTTAGTTAAAATCTTTTATATAATATTATATAAAAAAAGACATACTCGAAGAGGTTCGACAAGAATATTAGCTTTTTTAGTACTAATCTTGTAGATATATTCATGTGTTATATTTATCTTAGTAAGTATAAGGAACACTAGTGGGCTGCTAGTAGAGTTGTGCTCGTACCGCGTAATCGAAAGTGCGTACTCAAAGCTTATTATATAAAGGAATAGCTGATAAAGCGTGTTACTTATTCGTGGGTAGCGCTTCGTAAAGGAGACTATTGTTAATCGTAAATCCGGCATTTTTATTGTCTTTTCTTATGTTATGTTATTAAGTGAAGTCATCACTTGACGCGGATGTGATGAGGCTCGAGGTGGCGGGGTTTTTTATGTTAGCACGGCCGAATTATGCTTCGTACTAATTAGCTAAGGGAAAAATATCTGAACCTTAATTTAATACTTATAATATTACTTAGCGATTTAGTTTAACTCCGAAGCCACTTCTACCTCCGTTAACGCTAGCTTTGTTCCCTTCTTTAAGCTAAGCTAGCGCGCTAATCCGTTTAACCTCGGAGTATAATAGGATGTCGAGGAAGGCTGCTTCGTTTACGAGGACTTACTACTACTTCTTCTACTAGCTCGCGAAGGTTTTGTATCTATATTTGCTTAAGACTAGCCTCCTTCTTATAGGACTAAACTAAGTCATATAATAATAATAGAACCACGTGAAGTGTATTAGATAAGTTAGCGGCTAGTCTTTGATTATAATATTAAACGAGGATAGTGGAGGAGTTGCTCTCTTAACTGACTCTCTTGCTTATGTTTGTGCCTGCACGTGCTAACGGGCTATTAATACTATAGCCTATGCCCTAAATGTTTAGACTTCTAGACCTTAATATCGGATAATTAGATCTTATTTTACGTTATCCCTCGACCGTACCTATGGCTATCTTAATTATAAAATTCTTCTAGGTACCTTTGGTAATCGAATTATAGATTTCGATTCTATCACTGAAGTCTCGCTTATATTTAGGCTTCTGGCGCTCTCTAATAGACAATAACACTCCTCGCGCCCTCTTATATTAGAAGCGTTTCGGCCTTGATAATCTGACTTCTTAACTTCGTTCTTATATTCTTAAGTAAGATACGTCTATATTAGCTATTACAAAAGAGACGAAGACTTTCCTCGCACTATTAATTCTAGTATGAGGTTTTAATATTTATACCACTTACGTAGTTTCACTAGTTAATTCAATCTCGGTGAAAATTAAAAGAAGTCTAATAGGAGCGTATTTAACTTATATACTGTGGATTAGACTTAATATTCGTTTATAAAGCGTCTTAATATTACTACTTGTGCGGCCCCGGACCTAGAGAGAGTTACCTAAATAAAAGGGCTAGTCAAATATTAGGGATATACTTTTTGCTAATAGAAGCGCTTTAGACATAGTACGACGTTCCTTAGGAAAATTGGGAATAAAGTAGACACGAGATGGGTAATAGTAAAGGCTAAGGGCTCAGGAATCTGGGCTAGTTCGACTATCCTGGGGAAATTAATTAATTAGGCGGCGAGTAGGCATAGTTCGGAGACAATAGCGAAAGCAAGATACTCTTGTGATTTAGTAAAAGATAATATAATACTTTGGAGGGTTAATAAAAGGTCGCTGGTGTAAGATCAGTTACTTATGAATTTAGGGTTACTAATTAATACCTTATAAGGTGTAGGGAAGTAGAATTTAGGGTAGCTTTATAAATTTTATAGAGGGATTAAAGGGCTATATTGCTTTTATTTCTATTGAAATGCGCTGCTATTTACCTTTATATTATTCGATTGCTACACTTCAACTCTGTGGGGAGCTTATTTGTGAGATAAACTACTTTTAATTTCTGATATTGTAATATACATAAGAGATCTTATAGCTAAGCTAATAGGCTAGCCTCGGTTCGAAAGGGCGAGTATAATAAATATAAAGCGTCACTTATAAAGATCTCTAGCGCTTTCCCTTGGATGATTGTAGATGCCATTTAAGATCTAAAGTATTGGATGGGCTAGCTTTGGGGTGACTTGCCTCTTGCCTTTCCTACTAAGTGTAGCTATAGTAGCCCTTGTAATTTAATCGTAAAAGTATTTCTTTTTACAATTAACGTGGTTTATTACCGAGCGGCGCACTTTTCCTTAGCATAAGACTTTAAATGTTAATAAACTAATTATAATAAAGTAAATTAACTAAAACTACTTTAAATCTGTTAAAGTAATTACTTTTATAGTATTTTAATAAGTTCGTGTATTATAACTAGTCTGTCCGTAGGCCTTATAATGTTTTATAAACTGCTGACCCTCCTTGTGACTATCTCTTACTATATATATATCGCGTCGTACTTCCTTTTTTACTTCCTTACGAGCTATTATATCCTGCGTATCTTCTATTATAAGTGCGTCTCCTTAACGAATACGAGTCTTTTTCGCCTTACGGCGTTTATTAAGTGCTTTATTAGCTACTCGAAAAACGCGCACTTTAGTAGATAAAAGGGTTATTCATGCGCTATTCGCTTTATACCTTTTACTAAAGCTTTAATTGTCTCGAAAAGAGAGGTTAGCGAGCTCCCTTTGTAATAGGTAATCCGGTTTTAAACAAGAGCTGTTTATAAAAGAGCTTTAGTAAGGTTAAAAGAATCTGGGAGACCTAAGGGTCGATATTAATAAAAAGGGTTCGCGGGGAAGTTGGAGTTCGTAACTTTACGTTAAGCTTTAAAAGTACTGTTTACGGGTCGAAAGGTATAAGGCTAGCTCCACGAAACCTAACTTAATAGTTCTAAGTTGTTATTAACTTCTTATATACTGCCGTAAAAGTTAAGAAGAACTTAACTTTTGTGATATAGTTAATATAAGCCTTAATAAAAGTCTTGATCTGCCAGCTATACGCCCGCTTTAAGACATTGAAATACTCGACGTTAAGAAGCTAAGTAAGATAAGAAGAGTAAGGAGGTAATCTGAGAGTTATAATATTATGTGCCTTATAATACTCTTGAAATTCGGCCGATTCGTGACTCTTATACTTATTAAGGACTAGTATTCGGTAAGGACCCTTTACTCGAGTAGCAGTATACTTATCGAAGTGTTTTATTTAGTTTAGACTTGTCTTATTATTTGTCTATTTATTCTCTATTAGCTTAATAACCTAGTCGCGTAAGAGGCCACCTTCCGTATATTAGTTCGCGAGGTGATTTTTCCCTTAAACAATGAAAAACAGGGGCATATTATAGCTTTTGTTATTAATATAAATAATCGCTATAGCTTATTCCCGATTCCTTAGCTAAACTGGCTTACCTTTGCTACGTCGATTTACCCGAGTGACGACTGTTGTAGCGCAAATAACACTTATTATAAAGCCTGTCTCGTCGAAGTTATAAAAGTTAAAGTCTGTAATCTCGTATTTCGCTTTTATATTCTTAACTAGCCGAAACCACGCGCTTAACGTGTTAAGATCTTTGTATAAGGCCCTTTAGAAATCGTAGACACAAGTAAAACGCGTCTTTAAGTCTAATTAGCGTTATACAAATCGATGCGCTTAGAGCTTACTAACGCGTTCTCCCCCCCTCGATTCTAAGATATAATTTGCTATATCTTCTATATTAGCAAGCCGAGGTATAAATCCTCTTAAATCTAAATCAAGTATATACTAAATAATCACTTGCTCTTCTAATTTAGAGAGTTTATAATAATTAAGCCGTATTTTACTACGAGGGGTTTAGCCGGCTATTTTCTTATAAAGTATTATTTCGGACATTTAATAAATATTTACTATAGACTGACAATTAAGTTTTTTAAATATCTAAATAGCTTTAATAACTAGAATAATTCAAGCTTTAGTTATATAGATTTCCATTTGTAGTTATTAAGCTATCGCGTCATAAAGGTATAAGGTACGTTACTAAGGAAAAGTGCGCCGCTCGGTGATAAATCACGTTACTATAATTAAATAAAAAGAACTTATAATAATATTATAATACATATGAAGTTGAGATTAAAGGCATGTTACGGCTAGCAAGAGGTTAATACGGCGAGTTGACTCTAGCTTTGTATTTAGGCCTTGAGTTACGCTCAGAATTAAGAAGAAAAGATAAGGAGAAAAGGAGAGCTCTTTATAAGAGGGAGCTCGAGTATAAATATATAAAGGACCCTCCTAATTAGGCCTAGCGTAGTCAAACGCTATTTATATTAATATGTCGTAAGCTTGCCACTTAGTCTTCTTTATTAAGCTTAGCGCCGTCGTATAGCCAGCGATATTACGAGCCTATGTTAGTTAAAATACGAGGCGTATCGTAGGTCGTAATATTACCCCCCCCCCTCCCAAAAAACTACGTCCGCGTAGTTATAACTATAATTGTATTGTCTTTTAAGTCGTTATAGTCGTCGATACTAGCGTTATAAGCCTTTAGCCACTTTAGGAGAGCTTTTAGTAGGCCTTTAGTATTAAGATACTCTAAGTAGAACCGTTTAATTATATATAAAGTTATTATAATATCTAAATATAAGTATTACTTTAAGTCTTCGTTAGCTCTTAGTTACTTAATATAATAAAATAGCTTATTTTATATAACCTTAGAATTAAGGATGTGTCGTGCAGGCACAGGCTGATGCTCGGTTAGCTGCGCGCTACGCTAGATATAGTTTCTACTACGTTATACCGCTTTTAAGAGAATAATGTGTTCCCCTGATTTCCTTATATATTCTAGACAATAATTAATTACTTTAATTCTCCTTACGTTAATCACAAGGCTTTACTCTACTTCTATACTACAGTTATAAGCCCCGTGACGAAGCTATTAAGTTAGTATTCTTCCTTTTATACTCTATAAATTTAAGTAGAGTTATTAACATAAGATTAGTAAGTGACAAACAACGTCGGCGCTTCTTACTTATTAATAAGTGTAATTCACACCGCCATTTCCCTTTAACCTCTTTAAAAAGGGTAAATCGAGTACTTGTACTCGATTTTCTCTTCTCCTCTTTAACAAATCCATTAAACCCTCAAGAGAGCAGCCCTCTCTTCGCCATAGTAGACTCAACTTTAGTCTCCTCCTCTAATAATCGAACGCCGCTTAACTACGACAGGCAAACTTAGACTCTATAGTACTAAGCCTTTAAATCCTTTTATATCTTCCACAAGGTATAGACGTTAGTTGATTTAAAATTACTAGTCGCTCTAAATATCCTCGAGAACGAGCCTTAAGTATAAACAATCGACTAAATAAAGGCATAATAGGATAAGGAGGCTCTTGATTTTAACTTTAAGGAGTAAGTAAAGTGAGATAGAGACTAACGAGCACCTAAACTTAAGGGACTTAAACTAAGTATAACACCTCTTATATTATTTAACGTTATTATAATTACTCTAATATATACTGCCTTAATAAGGGAGTATATTATTAAACACACACAATAATCGGAAAAGGCTCGGGCCTATAAAGTAATATATAAGTAGATTTAGGAGACAGTTAATCCTTCGATCTACTAGAGTGCTATTCGAGAGTATGAGATTAAAGAGGAATAAAGAGCAAAAGAATAACTCGACAAGATAATAGACGAACTAAACGACCCACGATCTTAGACTCTATAAATACTCCTTAAAGTATTAAAGAGAGATTACGCCCCTTTAGAAACAAATAACATTACTAAAGCTCAAGTTAAATATAAAAAGAAGCTCGAAATCGTTAAAACAAGACGGGTTAATCCTAAAGTATAGATTTAAGAGTGGCGATTAGCTTACTAAAATGTTCTATTATACGACATTCCGGACGTTAAAGGCCCCTTGGCGATTATTAACTTTATCAAGGCAGTGTAAGAGAAGCTCGCACTTAAATAGGCCCGCGAACGACTGTCTAAGGTCCTTAAAGACAATACTCTTAGGGTTATTTATAAATATACGTTACTTTAATACGTTAATTAGTTATCGGCGCTTAACAAAGAGTCTCTTACGGCTACCGGAAGAAACAAGACAGTTAGATTATACACTATACTTAGAGGGAAATTAAATACTCCAAGAGCACTACTAATACTAAAGACTCCTTCGCTAAATACTTCGCTTAATACTTGCTCCTATAAAGTGGGCTCTTATTAACACAAAGCGATCGAGTGTTACAGACTTCGATATTACTACGACGGCTTAACCGGGGACAAACTACGTAACTTACTGTCCGCGGAAGAAATCAAGGAAACCCGAATTAAGCTTAAAAAGGAGTTTTCCGACTTTAAACAAGTAATTAGTAAGAAAGGGTAAAGACAAGTAATAGTAAAGGAAATTACTAAGGGAATAACCTCTAAAAACTCCTCGTCTTCTCTAGTAACCTCAGTAAAAGCCTTAGAGCTACTAAGGTATCCCGGTAATATTAATATATATATAATTAGTCCGGAGTTACTCGATAAGGCTCTCGTTACCTCAGGAATCTACGCCACTATTAATATAGATCGACACTTACTCTTAGAGAGCACCTTACTTAACAACGGCGCTACTACTCATTTAGTTAATTCGGTTACTCTATTAGAGCCTAGAACCTTTATTAAATTAATTAACGATAATAATATTAAAGCCGGAACGTCGAGCCTTATAGTTAAGGGTCGAGGTACTCGTGTTTTTAAAGGTGCTCTTAATGGCTCTAATAGACTAAATACTAAAGACTTAAGGCTCTCTAACGTCGCTGTCGTCGAAGGATTTAATATTAATATTATTTCGGAAGCTCGTTTATTAAAGGCTAGACTTTAGTATAATAAGTTAGACTATACGTTACGCGTGAAATCAACTAAGAAGAACATTATATTAAAGTAATTAGAGCGACAGTTTAACTTAGCTTTCTTTAAATATAAGCCTTTTAATTACTCTTTAGCCTCCTCGACTACTCACAACTCTCTAATTCGCTTAACTTATACCTTTTTAATATTCCCCACGCTTTAAAGGAGTATCTAGTAAGGCTTTTAATTAAGTCGACGATATTTAAGACCGCAGCTAAACGACGCCAAGTTATAATACTTACGGGTAAGGCACTTAAAGAAGGAAGTATTAGAGAATTTAGTTAAGAATGCGCGTAACGTCGAGATTATAGGCACTACTTACATTAAGTGTAAAGAGTGCTCTTTAACTGTCGCGTAGTAAGTCGTTAGTCGAAGACCTTTAGAGAGAACAATTACCCGGCTTTTTTATCACATTTCTTAGGACTTATTCGACTTCCTTATTAGATTTAATAAGAATAGCTAACTTTTATTAGTTAAAAACTAATACGACAAGAAATTCTATAAATAACTCTTAAAAAATAAAGGGTTAATCGCCGTCTTAGGAGCTCTTAAATTATTTAAGGCGTAAACGAGACGTTAATTTAGACTCTCGATTTACAAAATACGCCAAGATAATAACACCTCAGTTATAGGAATCAATAGATTAACCGAGTACGAAAAGTAGTATATAGAGAATAGTATTAATATTAAAGGTACCCCTTCGTATACGTACTAACTTAATAAGGGAGCTAAGTGCGTAGGCAAGGAAATCATTGAAAAGTCTATTAAGATACGCCTTTTAATAAACCTACCTAAAGAACTTTAGACAGAAGTAATTATAGCGGCAATTACTCTTTATAATATAAGTCCGGCTACTTAGAAAGGCTTTAAGAGTCTAAATGAGATCTTTTATACTTAGTTTAGGTAATATTTTTAGTACTACGACCCTAAGCTTATTTAGAAGCTCACTACTAATATATAACCTGACTAAAGTAATATATAAGTATATAGCTATAGAGCCTACCCTATAATTAAGGACTGAGAGGCTCTTTAATAAAAGAGAGTATTTAAAGTTAACCTAAGAGTATACCTTAGATACTTAGTAGGATACGTCTCGTCTAATATATATAAAGTCTAAGTACCTTAATTACAGCGTGTAATAGTAACTTAAAACGTTACTTTTAATAAATCCCTCTTTTATTCGGGCTCTCTAAACGTGGAGAGAGCGGTCGGCTAGCCGCGCTTAACATTAAGAGATCTTACTAAAATACTAGAAGAAGAGGAGGGACCCCAAGACACTAGAACCGATATAATCAATCGACTGAGCGCACTTGATATACTAGAATTAACAATAAGTACTACCTTAGAAAAGGAACAACTAAGCCAAGTAATAAGTTCTATAGAAACTATTAAGTTTATAACATCGGGGGTACTATAACCTTTGCTTAAGCTTTCAACTACAAGGTTAGAGCAACTAATACTACCCCTAGAAAAGTCAGGATTAATAGAGCTTATTAGTAAAAACTCGGGGGTAAATTAACTAAAGAAGAGTATTAGACTTCTTACTCACGAGCACCTTAATTAAGTCTTAAAACAAGTCGACAAATTAAGACAGTTAGTGTCTTAGAGTACAACTAAGAGAGATGTCTTACGTGGCGTATTAAACTTTAAGAGAAATATAAGAACTAAGCGCTAATCGATATTATAAGTTATTATATACTTTTAAAGGCTACACGATTAAGAGCGCGGTCTTAAGCGTTAGGGAGCACTTACTTAAGGTGCCGGCCCTAAGTAATTAGAAGCTCCGCCTTAAGTAATAGAGTATAAAGAACATCTTAATTCGTTAGATTCAGGGGAAGAATTAAGTATAAAGTAACACTTACTACTTCTAGCCCTAACTAATAACAACTTACTTAAACCTTTACAGAGGAAGAGGGTAGAAGATTAAGCAACTAGCGACGGTCGAAAGACCCGAGTTAGTAGTAAGATTACGAAACCGTGGTGCAGAAGTGGAGCATAAAGTAGGGTGCTTTCAAAGTAGTGATTAAGTCGTCTGAATTCTGTAAAAGGAGGCTCGTAGGGAGTAACTGACTACATACACGAATAGGGGCTGGCTGACTCAGCAGCGCCATAGTGCCGTAGGCCCGTGCCTGTACGACAGAAACCGAATCGAAGCGTCTACACAGTAACTATTAAAGAGCTAATTACGGAATCGTTGAACCCGTTAAGTAACCGTGAGTATTTAGAAGACTTTCTAGGGACCTTTTAGCTTAGTCAAGAACTAATACAAAGAGACGAGAAAGACTTAAGCGTAATCCACGTTATAATATTAGTGTCTATTCTTAAAAATGTCGAAATTCGATAACTAGTTAATCTCCCACGAATATACTAATCTTAATTATTAAAGGACTTATTAAATTAAAGAGACTTCAAGGATCACCCTCTAAGAGAGCACTTCTAATCCGACGTAATCAAGGAAATCACTAACTTAGAGTCGCGCAACTACTAGAGAGTCGTCAAATAAAACTTCGCTACTAAATAACTAGTACTATTAAAATAAGTATTTCACGCCAAAGTCGATTCGTTAAGGTATTTAATTAAGTGTCGCTCGCGAGTTATTATTAAGGGAGACTTATAACCCGAAACGTCAATTCTTTTAATATATACGGCAACCTTAGCTACTCGTTCTTTTAGAACCGTTATAATAATAATAGCTTAATTTGATTTAGAAATAATCTAATTTAATATTATTAACGCCTTTATTAACGCCAAACGAAGCGAATCGAGTGCTCGCGTACGCTATTACTTACTAGACAGATTTAAATAAGACAGTATAGTAGTAAAAGTTAATCGTGTACTTTATAGACTTAGAGACTCGCTAGTACTATAATACAAAGACTTTACCGGAACTTTGTCAAAGTTAGGGTTAATCCTCTATAAAGAGGAGCCTTATATCTTTATAAACGAGTAACGTTTAGTCTTTATTATCTTTTATGTCGACGATATTTAAGTATTACACTACACTTTAGCCCTTAAAGACGCTTAACTTATTATCGACGGCTTAAATACGGCATACGAGCTTACTAGAGGAGAACCAATAGAGTAGTTTTTAAGTATTCGCGTTATTAGAGATCGTCAAGTAAAGACTATTTCTCTAGTACACGACACTTATATTTAAAAGATTACTTTATGATTTAACTTAGTAAATAGAAATTGCCTAAGTACTTTATTACTTTAAGTTAAGTTACTAAAGAATTAAGGGCAAGTAACCCCAGTTTAAATTAAGGAGTATTAAGAGAAGGTTAGCTTAGTACTTTATACGGTAATTATATTACGTGTAGACGTTACGTTTATAACTTTAAGACTTTTTCACTTTTTGACTAACCTCTCTTTAGAGCACCTTATAGTAGTTAATTAGACTATTCGTTACCTTTTTAGAACCTGATTTTTAGCAATCACTTATAGTTATAAACTACGCGACTCTTAACTTATTATAACTTTAGATACTTTATTTATAGACGATCTCAATACTAAGCGTTCTTCTAATAGTTATATTATAATACTTTTTAAAGGTTTAATCTTGTGGAGAGCGGCCTTATAAGATATAGTTACTACTTCGACTACATAAGCTAAGCTTTTAAGTATTAAGCGCACGGCTAAGGAGATTATAGCTTTATAATATTTCTTTTAAGAGTTACGTCTTAAGTTAGGGGAAATTTGGAAGATCTTTTGTGATAATTAATAAATAATACAATTAATTATTAAGGAAAATCAGCGCATCTTTACTAAGTTACGCCACGTTAATATTTAGAATATATAGTTACGCTAAAAGTTTTAAAAGGGCACTTTTTTAGTTAAATATTTGCCTATAAGTTATATACTTATTAATAGACTTATAAAGAACCTCTCCCGGCAGAAATTTGAGAGTTTTATTACTCTTATTAACTTAGTAAATATTCGTGCTTAATTAGAGTAACTCACTTTAAAAGCTTCACTTTAAAGCCGGCTTTTATATACGTTCTTTACTTTTCTTTTGTTATAAGAGTAGTTTAACTATAAGCTTATCCTGTGAATACATAATATATTTTCTTATATATTTATTATTCTTTATAAATTCTCTTACTATTTCATTTACTTAGAGAACAACTGAACTTGAGAGTAAAATACACGGCATTTAAAAGACTTAATTACTCTTAATAGTTATTTGATTCCACGGCAAAAAGTAGCGCAAGAAAGTAGTTATAAGGGGACACTTAATTATTTAGAGGTTCTTAAGCCTCGCTAAACATAAAAAACGAGTAACTTATGTAATTAAAAGGCCTAAAACCTCCCGAACTAAGTCACTTAACGCACTAGTAATTACCTTAATAAGCTCCTTAACTTGAGTAGCTTGAGCTTTTTACTCTAGTGTAAGAGTAACTCTAGGAGGCTTATTAGCTATTAGGGCCTAGAAAGTAATAAGACTAGTACTAATGCCAGCGGCCGCAATAGTAGCTCCACTAGCTCCACCTACAGCTATAACAAGAGCAGCAGCCGTAGGAGCAGCAAGAGAAGCCGGAGTTGCTCCCCGAGGAGTCTCCTTATTACCCTTTAACTCCGAAGAGGTCTTAACGTAGAAAGCAGCCGTGGCTACACTTAAAGCACGACTAGCTCCACTAGCAGCTCCACTAGTAACAACTTGACCCTTAAGGGCCGTAAAAACTGGAGCTCTTAACCGCTTAAGCTCTTAAGGAAATTAGTAATTATACGCTAAAAAAGGAATAACTAAGAGAATTTACTTTATTGCCCGTGTTATTTAAGAGCGTAGTATAATAGAAGAAGAAGGGGGCCTAGGCAGTAAAGGGAGTAGCCTTATATAAGTGGCCTAACGAGCAGGCGAAATAACAAGCACCCCGACTAACGACATCGAAGTACTCGCCGGTGCTTTTAGTTTAAAGGGCGCTATTAATATAACCTAAGTAAATAACCGCACGTTTAGCTCCCTTGACATAAGGGGCACGGGCAGCACGAGGAGCAGCCGCGAGAGTAGCCTTAATAGCCTTAGTAGCCTTTTTAGAGGCGGTCTTCTTTTTAGCCTTGGCTTATTATAATTAATAAGTTATACTTAGATCGGCAAATTCTTTAAATTAATAATTAACGATTAACAAACTTTAACTTAATAACTTATAGCGACAGTAATACGCTTAGCCTTAACGGCCTTAGCAGATCGATTAGAGACACCTATTTTAAAAATAAAAGTAATTAATTAGTTAATTAATTAATTAATTGTTTGTTTAGTTAGTTAATTAATTAGTAGATTGAAAGGTCGATCTGTATATGTTATGGAGAGGTTGTAGGACTAAGAATCAAGTAAGGGATGCGCCACTTTAAATAGGAGGGTTATTTGCCTAACTTAGTAGTACAAGTATGATTAGTGGCCTAATTGGTTACTTTTGATGTTCGTTCTCGCTTAGCGTAGCTAACCATAATACTAGTGGCTTATTATTATCACTTAATTAGGGGGTGTGTCGTGCAGGCACGGGCTAATGCTCAGTTAACTGCGCGCTACGTTAAATATAGTTTTTACCACGTTATACTACTTTTAGGAGAATAATATATTCCTCTGATTTCCTTATATATTCTAGACAACAATTAATCACTTTAATTCTCCCTACGTTGATTGCAAGGCTCTACTCTACTTTTACACTACAGGATACCTTTAATTTCTCACTTATTTTACTTAAGTCATAATTAAATAAGTGCCGGCGTAACTCTAACTTGTCTCGGTAAGGGGTTATTAACGTACTTATAAAGCGAGTGTAAGTAAAAGACAAATTAACTAGTCCTTTAAGAACTTAATTTTTTAACTCTTTCCTTCTTTAGTAATTACTTTAGTAAGGTCGTATTACTTATTAAATAACTTCTTTGAGGGTTAGTCGACGTTTTAGTTCTAAGTATAAACTAGTACGAAGTCGCTAACGTCTTAGTTAATAGCGCGTCGCTTACGATTTATTAATTGTTTTATTTTCTCTTATTAATCTTTTAAAGATAATTATACGACTTTGATAACTTCCTTTATTTATAATATTACTTATAAAGCCTTCTCGCGATTAAGTTTCTTTATTGCCGTAATTAGAGGCTCTAAGTTAATTAAGTCTTAAGAAGTCCTTAGCTTAACGCTGTTAAGTAGTTAAAAAGGAGACAGACAACTTAGGTGTTACAACAGGTATACCTCGGCTAAGTCAGGGGTCCGAAATAGGTCCGACTCCCCTCTAACTTCTTATATATATAGCTCCCTCCTGTAGAGTAGCTTTATAGTTTTGTATTCTAAGTGTTAAGTTAACCTTTTGCGTCTAAGGCTCTTGTGTCGTTATATTATATAAAACTTCTCTATATACGTCTAAAGTATTTGCTGCTGTTACTGCTGTTGTCCTTTTGCTGCTCGATTAGATTAGAGTCGTTAATTTTATCGTCAATACCACTTACCTTTACTTTTTACACGCATTCTCACTTGTATACGACTCCTCTGTATCTGGCCCGTTACCTCTAGTACTATATAACACTTCCGAATTAAACCTTCCTCCTTAATTCTTTTCCTTTATTATAGACTTCTAATAATAATTATAAGCTCTCCGCTAGTAATTTATTAACGAGCTTACTTATAGGGACTTTCAAATCGATGCTCTCTCTTCAACGATTACTTCTTTATAGAGCTTATTGACCCCGCTTTAAGAGCAAGTCTGTCGTGCAGGTTATGGTAGGCCGGCTAAGCGAGCCCAATCAAAGGCACCATGGCCAAAGCGCCCGCGACCTCCATATTCAGGGAGCTTGAATAGACTATACGTAGAGAATACAACGATCAATTACAGTACTGCGTATACCTCAATAATACATTAATTTCGCCTCTGTGGAGCCTCTAAGCGTACTCTTGCACGACAGTTATGAGCCCCGTAAGCTATTAAAGCTTCTTAGTCGCATACACGCGCCGACGTGGCTCTATAGAGGCATGTAGAGGCTTTCTCACCGCTGTCTTACACACGTACTAGTAGTACTTAAAAGCCCGTTAATAACCCCTAAATCACTAAAACCTCTTCGAAATCATCATATATATACCTAAAACTGACAATGTCACTTCTAAGGCTACTTGCGGACTGTAATTTAAAGGCGCGAAAAGATTGGGCGACATAGCACTTGCGTTTGAATTTCTATGCTGGCTTTATAAGTGCACTAGACATAGTAAACCCCAGCGCCCCTGCGACAGGCCATATTCTAAACCTCCGACTAAAGGCTCTAACGCTCGAAAGCACCGCGAAAGAGGTTACAAAGACTCAGTTAAGCCAGTATTACGCTAATGTTGCAGCTTAGAAAGCAGCAAACCTACAACCGTCCTTAACGCCTAAGTCGACTGACAATGCGTGGGCTACACTAACCCTAGAGCCATCGACAGATACCTAAATGAAAGGGACAAGTCTAGAAGAAGCTAGTCTACCCCCCTACCCGACAATTATAGAGATATAGTAGATCTATATAGCACAAGCTAGGGAGTACTAGTACACACTTACTAAATAGACAAGCTAAAACAATAAATACATGGCTTTATATAACTAGCTCTTTAAAACAGTAGACGATTCGCTTTTGGACTCTGCGATTAGGGAACTGGAGGGCAAGAGCGAACTAAGTATACAAAAGCTAGTTAGTACACTTTAGCGCGACATAGTATTATTAAAATCGTCGGTCCTTACTACGGTAGTCACGGAATACGAGAAGGTTTTAAGGGAGGCATATAAGGGAAAAGTTAACGTTAACTAGTAGATGAAGGACTTCTTGAAGGCTTACAGGAATATTAAAGTGTATAATATACTTGAAGTCAAGGGCACTGTGGCTCTAAAGAAGTGGCTACGTGCGGTGGGAGCTCATATGTACCCTAACTAGGCAAATCCTATCCTTAACACAGTTATACGCGACGACTAACTTAGAAAGGAGCATAGTTTTACTTTTAACGACTACATACAGGTACTCCTAGGCATAAACTAAGAGCACACTATATTCAGGAAGCCCAGGCGTCAAGGAGGGGGTGGCGGTTAATACTTAACCCTTAGAGGAATGGACGATAGTGCGTCGGGCGCAAGCTCTAGTAGATCTCGCTCTCGCGGCTAAAGTAACTTATACTTATACAGCATAAACAGCAAGTACTTCTTTGAGCCGCTTAAGTGCTAAAGATTACGTTATATAGTTAATAAAACGACCACTAAAGGCATAAAGTATATACTAAACGCTAACGAGGTAACTGTAACTCGTAAGAAGTTAGAGACTATAGACTTCAGGGAGCTCAAGGCCGCTATAGCCAAAGAAGGTTAGAAGTACGTTACAGTAGCTAAAATTACTAGAGCTAATAGTACTAACACCTCTAAACCTACTACTAACGCTAAAACAGCCGATACCGCTATACTTACAAGAAATAAAGATAAAGGCAAAGTTACGTGGGAAGGGACAGGGAGTATTAACGTAACTATACTTAACCTAAACCTCCTTAACGATATAATCTAAGATAACACTCTTAACGCTGGCATTTATAGTACTATAGAGTTTTAACGCCACTCTTTATTAGATAGTACTTTAGTTAACAACTACGGCGCGACTTACTTAGTTAATAGTATTAATAAACTAGTCCCCGGCAGCTTTAAACACACTACAGGAAAATCAGTTAACGCGGGTACCTCAAGCCTGCCTATTATTAGTAGAGGTATACGTGTCTTTAAGAACGCTATATATAAACTTGCCGGACTATTCATAAGGGACTTAACACTATTTAATGTGGCTATTATAGAAGGGTTTAACGTTAATATTATCTCAGAGAGCCTCCTCGTATAGTCGGGGGTGTAATATAATAGTGCTAACACGACTTTGCGCGTAGGTAATACTAAAAAGAGCCATATAGTAAGAACCCTATAGCGTAAGTAAAACCTTATAATATTTAAATACAAGCTTATTAACAACTACTCGCGCTCTCCACAACTACATATATTTATAAAGACACGTAAATCTCCTGCTATAATAATATACCCGACGATTAATAAACGACTGCACCCTCTCAAGAAGTATACCTTTTAGTCAACCCGCCGGTTCCTATGGCCCCGTAGCGATATAGCAGAAATATAGCACTTACGTGCTAGTCACCTTGGCAAATCAGCCTTAGAAGCTCTTGTGAAGTATGCCCGCAATGTTCAAATCGACGGAATAACTAGCGTTAAATGCGAAAGCTACGCCTTAATATACTCAAACCAACGACTATTACGTAGAGAGTCAGACAATAAGTCGCCGAGACCGTTTTTTAGAGTCGCATAGGACCTGTTTGACTACCCTGTAGGCTACGATAGGACATGCTGGCTGCTAGCGATTAAGGACGAATATAGCGGCAAGCTTTTTGCGTTCACAAGCATTAATAAGACGTAAGAGGCTGTTATAAGCGTACTTGAGTCGTTTGAGGCATAGTCTAGACGTTAATACGGCCTAGCTATATACAAAATCAGGTCTAACAACGACACGTCTGTAATCAATACATAGTACTGGACTAAGTACGACTAATGGGCGCTAGACCTTGGCATAGAGCTAGAGCCGACCCCTGTGTACACGCATGAGCTAAATAGAGGTGCTGAGAGAGCTGGTGGAGAGCTAATTGCCAAGGCCCTGAAAATGATAACAGGCGCTAATCTGCTATCCAAGCTATAGCCAGAAGCTGTTTTGACGGCTGTATACTTATATAATATGTCGCTATTAACTAGGAGAGCCATGCGGTCGCCAAACGAAGTCCTAGAAGCATAGTTTAAGTAGTATTTTCGGTAGTACGATCCACACATAATAAAGAGGTTACTAGTTAATTTGAGACCTAACTAGAGTAATACTTTTACGTATAACGCTAAAGCCTACATGATGATTAAAGACTGACAAGCTCTCCGTAACAAGAGAGGCTTTAAGGTTAACCCAAGGGGGCACGTCAGTTACCTAGTTAGCTACTATATAACTAATATATACAAGATCTAGATACCCCTGCTAAAGCGTGTAATACGTACCTGAAACGTTGTTTTTAATAAGGCATAGTTTTATAGTAAGCAGGTAGTAGTCAGCCAACCACTGCTAATACTTAAATAAGTCGTTAATATACTTATAGAGCCTAAGGCCGCTTAGGACGCCAAGTTAGCCATTGAACACGTAAGGGACGAGTATATAAAGGCGAAAAACAGTGCTAAATTAGACAGGCTACTGTCTAACTTAATAGAAGTCGACGAAGTTTCTACAGAGGTAGTCTTATACGCAACTACTAAGGCGGGACTGCCTATTCTACGAGAGCACTAGAATAAGATAATACCGTTAGATTTACGAATTAATACGTCAGAGGACGATATAAAGCTTAACAAGGACGACATAGTAATTCTGGCAATAACAAAAAGCCTAGGCACACTAAGACAGACTCAAAGCTAGACACAACGAAACGAACATATCGAGCCTAGGAGGAGTGCCCTAAGTGCGAAACAACCACGCTAAATTAAGGGTGCGCGCAAATTAATACCTTAAGTTGTAATTTAAAGTAGAGCATAAGACAGCTAGAGTTAATTACTAAACTAACCTGAAGTAACTAGTGTAAGTCCAGGAAGTGCACTATAGCACGAAAACACCTCGTCTAAGGAGGATTACGACGACGAGCTAGAGGAAGAATAACAATTACTTCTAGAAAACACACTGTCAGAGATAATAATATAACCCTTATTAAAAGAAACTATGTCTTAAAAGACTTTAGACGAAGTGTTACAGGCACTTAACTAAAGTCAACTGCACCCTGTCACTTGAGCTTAGTAGAGAAGGCGAGCTAGAGAGACAATACAGTTGAATAGACGGTCAAAGATTAAGCCGGGAGTATACTCCTTTACAACAAGGGAGCTCCTAAGCGCCGAGTTTATAAACCAAAAAGACAAGAACTATACGTAAATCGCATCTTTTACTACGACGTTCTAGAATAAAGACGTAACATAACAAGATAATAAAGACTATAGAACTATATATACTGTTTTTGTAACTACAGTTAGTAGCGAAACAATTAGAGTATAAGAAACTATAAGCTCTAAAATAACACAACTATATTAGGCAAAGCTTTTAATAACACCAAAGTACTAGTAGAACTTAGACTAGCACCCGTGGGGAGAACACTTCTAAGAGGACGCACGTAAGGAGATAAAGAACCTTTAAGTTAAGAAATACTAATATATCGTGCCTAGGGCAGACGCTAAAACGACGCTTATACCACTAAAATAGGTGTTTACTTATAAAGTTAACTCAGTTAAACAGCTTATACGTACTAAATCGCGTATTATTACTAAAGGTAACTTATAGGAGGATACTATTATATTCTCCACGTACACCTCTACACTAGCGGCGAGGTCTTTTTGTGTTGCGATAGCCCTAATAGCCTAATTTGACTTAGAAGTTAAGTAGTATAACGTCGTGAACACTTTTATTAATATAGAACGAGACGAACGAAGTGCACTTGTTTACTATTACCTTCTTAACAGTTTCAAGCAGCCCGGCATAGTTATAGAGATTAACAGAGCCCTATATAGCCTACGCGACTCTCTAGCCCTATAGTATAACGACTTCTCAGCTACACTTAAAAGCCTCGGCCTAGAGCCACTTACAAAAGAGCCCTATATATTTATAAATAACAAGTACATAATATTTGTAGCCTTTTATATAAACGATATATAAGTACTATACCACAAGTCAAACCTTATTACAGCGGCTAAAATCACCGATAGCCTTAATAAAGCTTACGAGCTAACTGTAATAAGTAACGTGGAGTGGTTTTTAAGGGTACGAATTATATAAGACAAACATACGAAAACAGTCACGTTAATCCACGACACGTATATAAAGAAGGTAGCCCAGAAATTCAGCTTAGTAGATAACAATTACCCGAGCACCCCTCTGCCGTACTACGACTTAATTAAAAACACGGGCAAAGCGACGAAGGCACAAATCAAGGAGTATTAAAAAAAGGTCGGATCTGTCCTATATACGGCTATTATAATTAGACTAGACGTAACTTTTATAACTTCACAGTTGTCGCAATTCTTAACGAACCCAAGCCAGAAGCACTTACAGGCTGTCGATTAGACGATACGTTACTTATTTAGTACACGCTTCTTAGGGATCGTTTATAATTATTAATAACGTAAAACGCAGCTTATAATAGCGTCTAATGCCTCTTTTATAAATAATTTAAAAACTAGGCGTTCTTTATAAGGGCTTATTATTCTTTTATTTAGGGGTACTATACTCTAGAAAGCATTTAAGTAAGACATAGTCACTACCTCGACTACAAAAGCTGAGCTCTTGGGGGTAAAGCGAACTATAAAGGAAGTTATAGTATTATAGAGGCTCTTTAAAGAAATATACCTTAATATAAGGTGCCCCTAGAATATCTTCTGTGACAACTAATAGACAATTAGGCTTATAGTTAAAAAGAACTAGTATATATTAACTAAGCTTAGGCACGTTAATATTTAAAATATATAGCTACGCTAAGAGTACTAAAAAGGCAGTTTTGAGGTTACGTATCTGCCTAGTAGTGAGATATACGCTAATAGCCTTACTAAAAACCTCCCACACTAAACGTTTAAGACTTTTGTCGTATTGCTTAACTTATAAGATGCTAGGGCGTTAGTAAAAGAGCTTAATTAAAGCTTATACTTTACTATAAAACACACTCTTTTGTTTTCCTTTATATTTTTTAAGGTAATATAGTCACGTTAAGCACGTTTTTTTTAAGTTATTAAAAGGCAAGAATTCTATTCCGGCCGAAGCCACAACTAAATTAACGTAAAGTAAGTATATAAGGGCCTGTTCCCAAGCTGCTTATAAAGTAGTAAACTATAACTCTAAAAGGGCACGTTCTTAAGCTGTTATTAAGTCGCGAACTAAACCACTAATAAGTCTACTAGCTCCACTAGCAACTCCTTAATGCGGCGGCGGCGGGTAGCCACATTACCAGCGACAGCACTAGCACTAACACCACGTATAAGTAGGAGGATTAGGCGGGGGGTGGCTAGGGCTAAGGCGGCGGCGGCGGCGGCTAAGCTAAAGTCAGTACGTTTAAAGCCTGTTTACAAAGACAAGGTAAATATACCAGGTAGTACAGTAACTAGAGCGGCAGCTAGGGCGGCGGCTAAGCCTATTAGTATACTTAAAGTATGTTTTGTAAAGGCAAGGTAAATATACCGGGGGCAGTAATTGCTTCTCGGACCGAAGCCCGGAGACGTCTTAATTATTATTTAGAGTTAGCCAGCTTTAAAAAACACAAGAACCAAAGTGAAACTTACGCGGGTACGATTAGCACCGCGCTTCTCCTCTATAAAGGCCGTAAAGGCGACCACAACACTAGGCCTAATAAGACCGGCACAACTATAATTTTAACCGTGGCATCGCAGGTACTACACCGAGCTAACTGCGCTTTAGCAGATACTAACAGGGAGAACACCCTTTAAGGCAGCTTTTACGTATACTAGGCAAGGAACCTCCTTATTAACACTTACCTCAGCGCGACGGCGAGGGGTAGCTGGAGCGGGGGCGGGGGCGGGCGAGGGGGTGCGGGGGCGAGCCGCAAGTTATTATAACATATTAAAACCATTTTTAAAAGAATAAAGAACACAAGGGAAACTTATACTTCTTACTACACGAGTAGCGGCGGCGTTAGCGGCGCAGGCGGCTTTAGTGGCCTTTCAGCGGGACGAAACACAAGTTATTTTGAAGTATAATACGCTTAAAGAGGGAAGTTACGATAGGGGGGGGGACACCTGCCTATATACTCACGACTACCTGTTTAGCATATTTACTTTAGCTACTGCTTATCATTTTTCCTTACTGTCTGTCGCTTTTATATTGTCAGTTATATATTATATGTCGATTTCTTATTGTCTATTATGTTTATTAAGCACTTGTTTACTTCGCCAAAGCTTAGTATTGTCCTTGGCGAGGGGGTGTATCGTGCAGGTTATAGTAGGCCGGCTAAGCGAGCCTAATTAAAGGCACTATGGCCAAAGCGCCCGCGACCTCCATATTCAGGGAGCTTGAATAGACTATACGTAGAGAATATAACGATCAATTACAGTACTGCGCATACCTTAATAATACATCAATTTCGCCTCTGTGGAGCCTCTAGGCGTACTCTTGCACGACAAAGTCCGAGCGCGATTAAAAGTAATTCTTAAGAGGCTTAAGCGTTAGATCCCGGATCCTTTAAAGTTTAACGGCACTTAATTATACTACAATACCTAGCTAACGCAGCTTTAGCTTGTACTTGGCGTCGATGGCGAGGCAATTGGCGATTCACAAGCTCAATTTACTTTTATATACTTACGGCTTGATTTTAAATTAACTGCCCTTTATTTAGAGCTTCTTAAACACGCTAACTTCACGAATACGTATAATTATTATTTAATCTTAGATTAACTTAATAGGCATAACAGAGTCGAAAATAAGGTTCAGCGAGCTAAGGTAAAGCTTTATAAGTTAACCTAAACTAGTAGTTTCTACGAGTTCTTGATTTCTTTTGAAGTAACACTTGGCGAAGTAGGAGGCTAGAATTAGGAGAATGAGAGGAAAATCGATACTTTACGGCTATGCCTTTCTAAGTACTTTAAACGTAAGCTCTAGGAGTACGACGTATTAAGTATAACACCTTTAAAGTATCTTGAATTCGTCTCTCTTTATAAGAGGTACGTATCGTAATTAACTTTCCCTCCCAGTAACTCCTCCGGAATAAGTCCGACTTAGTACTACTCTTTATACGACTCTTAAAAGGCCGACAAAATGGACCTTTTTATAATTAACTCTATTAACGTAGCTTCTCGCTCCTCTTCTCTTCTAAGTGTTAATTATTCCCGCTGCTTCCAATGCGGATCGATTGATTACTACGTTTCTATCTATCTAGTACCTCTACTACGTTCTGAATCCGAATCTCCACAGGAACCGGTCTAAATATAAACGATTTAGCCCTAATTCCGATTTTAACTAACTCAAGTTAATTGTATAATTTCTAAGGATATTATACACTTTTCTTAGCTATTAGCTTATATATAACGTCAACCTACGAACGATATAGGCAGACAATTATTAAGCTTAAAAAGAGAGGTTAATATTATAAGAGTTGATATTATACTTAAGACGCTTCTTAAATATAAGTATAAGAATAATATCGAATTAAAGGAAAAGTAAGAAGCACGAGGACGAGCTTCGGCTTCCTGAGGGGGTAGTACTACGACAGGTATACCTCGGCTAAGTCAGGGGTCCAAAACAGGTCCGACTCCCCTTTGACTCCCTATATATATAGCTCCCTCCTATAAAGTAGCTCTGTAGTTTTATATTCTAAGTGTTAAGTTAACCTTTTGCGTCCAAGGCTCTTGTGTCGTTATATTAGGGACTCGTGTAATAACGTTAGTTAAGTAATATTTATAATTAATAAGAGGTCACTTTAATTATCTTAGTAATAATAATAAAAGGGGCAGAGCCGTTACTTAATATATTAGTTTATTACTTTTGTCTAACTGTTGACGTTCGGGTTATATACTATTAAAAGCTTTACTTTAGTTCTAAAGATATAGTAGTACTCCTTTTAAAAGGAGGAGACGAACTAAAGTCCTTAGTTTAAGATAATAAAGTCTAGTATATTAAAGTGTCAGGTCTAATAAACGAAGAAGAGAATAACTATGCCTTTAGTTATAATTATATCGTTATAAGGTATTAAGACCGGTTTCTTAAATAAGCGGTTAATAATAACTATAGCGAAGTTATAGCCGTGTTTATTTAGTAGTAGCTTTATAAAGTCTATTATAAGGTGTTAGTATAGCCGAGTAGGGATTAATAAGGGGTATAAGCAGTTAAGAGTCTTATCCTTGCGAGCTTTTTATTAGGAATAACTATAATTTATTACGTATTAAGTTATATTTATAATAAGGCTATTCTAATAGTATTTACGACCTAATAATGCCGTTATCTTTTTAATCCCCGTGTGTGTTATTAAAGGTTAAGAATATATATAGCGAATAAGTGTTATACGAAGCTCCGGTAGTTTTAAAGGCACTTTTAAGTGGCCTTAGAAAAGTAACTTGTCGTTTATTAACTCGTAATTTAATAATTATTCCTTAGCTTTTTGTTAGAGAGGCTCTAGTAAAGGCGAAGACTTATTAACTAAGAGTACTTAGTTAATAACTTCGTATTCCGTGATATTAAAAGCTATTATAAAGTTAAGGTTTAACTCTTTTATAGTAAGGGTCTCTAGGTCGATTAGCACTCTTATATTAGCCTTGGGTTCTGGCTTTAGCTCGTCACGTGTCTTAACGTCGCGATTCGGGGTTATAGCCCCTATAAGTGCCAGGGGTATCATCTTTACTACTTTGATATTAGCGTTTATAGGGTTAATAGTAAAAAGCTAGAAGTCGCTAGTGATTCGCGGGTCGATTTTATTAGTCGGAATTAATTATTAATTGTAAATAGCCCACTGTTACGACCTAAGATGCGCCTTGTATTCTAACCGACACGGGCTCGTAGCATCGCTGGCTATGCGACGGCGCTAAGCCCAATAGGGAAGACTAAGTGGCGAGCCTACGACATATTGACGTGAATAAGACTCCCCTACGCTAGGCCTTATTAGGGGGGTCTTTTATATATATATACTCGAGCCCTCCCTTATAGAGAGCTCTCCTTTCCTATTTATCTTTTCTTCTCGATTCTGAGCGTAACTTAAGGCTTAAATATAAAGCTAGAGTCAACTTGCCGTATTAACCTCTTGCCAGCCGTAACACCCACTTCTGTGCCTTTGTAACTATAAGGTCTTAATTTTATTAAGACAAGGTATTAACTAACGTATTAGTTATCTTAGTATAATATATAATCGTGAAATAAAAGTCTGTGAAGAACTTAGCTTATTAAGCCTGCCTAGTTGTAAAGTCCTTAGTAGTTTATATAGACAAGGACATTTTTCTAGGCACTTAAGAGCTCTAGGCGATATTACTTAAATAACTAAAAAATCACTAATATCTCTTTATTATAAATCAAGTAATTAAGCTTAGGGTTTATTATAATCTTAGAAAAGTATTTTATAAAGTAAAAGGTGTCGTCTTCTTAAAGTTAAGATAAAATCTCAGTGACGACTCTATTAAAAGAGTCAGTCTTTAGCTGTGTTTACTTAGTAAGGTTATAGTAGCGAAAAACTGGCGTAGACTAGAGGGCTTCCTGGAGAGTTTCTTAAGCGTTCTTATAAGCGTTATTAAAGTTAAAGGGTGTGAAATAGAGAATGATAGTGTGAATGATGATTCTATTGAGGGGGCATTTCTAGGTCTATATAACTACTTTGAGTACTAAGCTCTCGCATCGGTTATTAGCTTTGTATCAAGTTACTAGCTTTGTATCAAGGCTCGCATCGGTTATTAGGCTCGTATATGGCTAGTATTCTTATATTAATTATTTACGCGTCTAAGGCTCCTGTTATATAAGTAGATACTTCCTAGTCGTATTTAATAGCTAGTTCCGCGGGGAGATTTACTAAAAGCTTTATTTTAATTCCCTTATTAATTACTTCTTAGCTAGCCTTTTCGGCGCTGCCGTTTAGCTTATAAGTTAAGGTAAGTGAAAGCTCGAGTTTAATTCCGAGCTTTTTAGCTTAGTTTTTATATTTTGTGAACTTGTGAATAGTAATAACTGCCTTTTCTTAATTGTGTTTTAGTTTATATATTAAGAGTCCGAACTACTCACGAACTTAGTGTTTAAAGCTCTTAATATATTCAAAAACTGTATTATACACCTTGTTTTAGAGAGTATAACCCACGAGTAGTCTACTGTACTTATCTTTAAGTAAAAGGAACCAAGATTTATTCTTAAATCTAATTAAATAATCGAAGAGATCTTAAGTGACTCTTTAAAATAGTTTAAGTGATTGTCTCTTAATTAGGCGTCTAGAGATTATTTGAGATACGTGGGTTAAAGTGTAATATTTACACTTAATTCTCTTTACTACTTTAGTAATCTTAATATTCCTGGCTGAGTTTGTTAGTTTTCTTAAGACATTTAGCCTTAAGTATCTAGAGTATAAATGTTAATATATTTTCGTATTTATTTTTAGTCTTTTATACTCTTATAATAGCTTATGGGATTTACTAATACTTTGTTTAAGCGTTGGAAATATTACGGTACTTATAACACTAGAAGGGATCTCACGGGAGTTTAACGAATAATTAAAAAGCTTATTAAATTTAAAGAATATAAGGTTTTACTTACGAATTAACTATCGTATAATTAAGTAGTCCCTTATACGATTATTTTCCTCCTTTTAGTATAGAGTATAATTTATTTTGTGATACTAAAGCCTACTATTATAAAGACGAGTTTTAAAGATAATATTAATATAAAATCCTTTTATAATAATAACGTCATAGAGGGTTAGATTAAATAACTTACTATCTGAGTTCTTAAGAGACCTCTTTATAACGCGAATTCCGCGTCTCACAATTAGAAGTTAAGAGCTTTTAGATTGTATAATATCTTCTAGTTTAGACTTAATAAATAATCTTGGCTTTAAGAGCGAACAATTGTTAATAAGATTAGTTATACTATAACTATTAAGAAGAGTACTCGACGACAAGGGGTAGGCTAAGTCTTATATAAAATAGACACTAGGTTAGTAATCTTTTACGAGACTTAAAAGGATTACTACTTATACTTACGTACCACTTTTTGCCCTTTTATTTAAGATGTTTCTAGGGAACGTAAACTTACTTTTGCCCTTATTACCGGCGCTTTTAATAACGTCCTTAGTAACTTAGAGTATTAGTTTGTTTAATCTAATTTAGTCTTATAGTCTCTTTTATTTATTACTAATAAAGCGCTATCAAATTTACTTTATTATAGCGTTATTTATTAAAGGATTTAGTCTAACATTTTTATCGAGGTCCTTTGTATAGACCTTCTTATAAATAACAAGTTAAAGTCAAGTGCAATTTAAAGGGCTTTACTTATAAGTCCGATTATTTTAATAAGGGTATAACTTCTTATAGAATTTCCCTTTTAAAGGTTTACGAGCGTTCTTATTAACTTCTAGAGTCGCTTTATCGTTAGATAATTACTTGCTAAAGGTAACAAAGTATTTATAACCTCGGGTTCTATAGCCTAATAAAGAGCTTAGTATTAAGGACTTGATTTATTAGCGTAGAAGAAGCGAGTTAACTAATTAATTATATAAGGAGGGGGGAGACCGAGGGTCTTATACTCTTGAATTTTCGTATTTTAGCGCTTTATTCACGAGCGATTAAAGTTTCTTACTATAACTAAGAAATTAATTATATCGATTATTCCTTTTACGTTTAATACCTTATATAGCTGAGCTTTCTAAATTAGCTCTTAATAAGATATAATTTATACGCGAGGGTTACTCTTCCCCTTAGTTTTAAGAGATTCCTAGTAGTTGTTTTATATCTAAGTTTAAATCGACATTTCTGTTTAATAGAGTACCTCCTTGAAGAAGTGAAGGATCGCTTGAATATTTATGCGCTTTTCTTGTACTACTCGAGTTACTATAATACTAAAAAATTATTTAGTTATACTCCTCTCGACTTAGTCGTAGAGTTTAAGGTAGTTAGACGCTAAAGACTACTAAATTATACTTTAAAAGACGTGCTCTTTAGTTTTAGCCTTTACTTACTCTTAGAGTAACTTAGGGGTTATAGGGTTAGGCCTTATTAATAACGCTAAGAGCGGTTTAAACATTCTAAAGTTACCCCTTACGCCAGGGGTTAAAGGCGTAAAAGTTTAATTGCCTTCGCCCTCGGTGTCTAAGCTAACAATAATTATATTATCTATTATAATACTCGAGGATTTAAGAGCTCTCCTAGCGTTTCTTAGAATTACTACTTAATTATTAATTACTTAAGTCTTAAGTTATTCTCCGTAAGTATATATAAAGAGCTAGTAGTCTATATTATTTTTAGTATTAACTTCCTCTACGAGCTCTTTAGTAGTTAGAGGAGTAGTGTTAAAGATTTCAGATAAAAACGTAATATCTTTTTTATTAAGGTCGACGTATAACTAAAGTCCAAGTATATTTGTTATAAGCGTAAAGTATATAAGTTATATTAGTTAATCTTCTAGTTTATTATATAAGATCTTAGACGATAGGAGCCTAATAGGTTCGTTAATACTTGTAGAAGACATATTAAATGATTAATGTGTAATTATGGAATTAAAGATAAAGGTTAAATAATTATAAAACTTATTAACTAAAAGTTCTTTTACGAATGTGCTGTGTAGCTTAAATAAGATAAGTGTGGCTCTTAATTGTCGTGTAAAAGAAGAGTAGAGGTTTAGCGGGTTAAAAGATTCTACGATTAAATGAAGTTCTAGAAAGTGTGTTTAAAGATTAATTAAATTAAGCGTTATCTTCTCTAAGAGACGAGCTAAAGACTAGGTTTATATACCTGGAATGCTTACGCAAGTATACACTAGACCAAAGAACTGCGCTAGTGCGCGACAATAATCTTATAGTTAGCTTCTTGAAAACACCCATTTTGATATCGGAAGGGAGAAGTTGATTAGTTAATCGATTAATTAATTGATTAGTTAATTAGTTGATTAAAAAAGTCGATCTATAGTTGCATTAGAAGCGTATAAAGCTATATTCGTAGGAATCGACGCCTATTTATATAAGCGCAGTTATTTATCTAACTTTATTTGCTCTTAGTATATTAGCTTAACTTAATTAATTATAATAATAAAGCCTTACTATTATTAGCTAGCTAGGGGGTATATCGTACAGGAACGGGTAGCTGCTCGCTTAGTACGGTAAAGCGCGGAAGCGCTGCTTATTCTAATTTTACCGTTATATACCGCTCTTAAGAGAATAATTAAATCTCCTGATTTTCTTACGTATTTTAGATAACAATTAAGCACTTCAATTCTACCTCAGTTGATCGCGAGGCTCTACTCCACTTCTGTACCGCAGTTTATTATAACATAAAGTATTAAATCGGCTGCGTTATATATATTAAATAACTTTTTTGATAATAAAAGATATTTAATAAAGAGTAGCAATGCAAGAAATAAGTTAAGTCTATAAGTAAGCTCTAGTGTGCTTAGTATTAAGCTAAACGATATAACGTAACACTTATATAACTAATCCCCGAAAATAAAAATTAGTTCAACTCAAGAAACTATTAAGTCTATTAAAAGAAATATTAAACAAACTCAGCACACAAAACCCTTTCACTTTCGTAAAAAAAATTATTTGAATTGAATTAAAAAGTAAATATTAATAATTGCATATATATTATTAAAAAGGTTTCTTAACATAGTCTGTATGCTTTTGTAACCACAAGTATATATTACATAATCGTAGTAACTGTATATATAATTAATTTTATTAGCTCACTTAATTTATAACGTTTTTATCTATAACTTATTTAATATATATATATATAAATATATATATTTAAGAGAAGAATTTAAATAAGAGATTTTTTATTTTAATAAATTAAAAGAAATAATTTAAAACATAACAAAACTAGTTTTTATACTTAGTATACTCAAGCTACTTAAGCTACTTAAGTAAATCGGGTAAGCTAAGGGTAATTACTGCTTAAGTAAAAGCGGCAAGCTTATTAACCGATCTTAAAACGAAGAAAGAAAACGTTATATTCGATTACCAAAGTACTTGGCCCTCAGGCGTAATTAGTTCCGCCAAGCCTCGAGATATTACTCTATTGAGTAAAGTCTGGTAAAGTCCTGGCGGAACTATTGCGCCGGACGGAAGTACGAAAGGGGGTTTCAGGTGGGTTTCGTCCAGCCTAATACTTTCCCTCGCTGGTTGTAGAAATTTGTGGGGAGAATCAGGGTATTCGATGTTATTCTATGGTCAACATTACGTCGTCACTGACACACACGGTGGACGAGACCCACCTGAAACCCCCTTTCGTAAGAGCTGAGGCCATTAGATGCGGCCTACTTAAGCGAACCCTAGGAAAACGAGACTTATACTTGTAAATCTAATTATAAAGTAATTATACATTAGAATTTAATTAAAACCTAATTGTAAATTAATAAATCGTAGCTAATCCACGGACTGCAATTACATCCCTAATTTTGTAAGTCAATTGCTCCGTATAATGCCAGAAGTCACGTGGATTTACCTAGTCTTAAAGCTTCTAAAGCTCCCTCCGCAAATCTATAATACTTTTTAGTACGTAAGGTAATTTCTTTAGCATTTCTTTTATCTAGCGCTATACCTTCTTAATTGAGTTTAGATCAGGCGAAGAAAGAGGCTAATTAAAGCTACGAATATTATGTTGTAGCCTTGGAAGTCGAGTATGCCCCGCGTGGACCTTTGCCCTGTCTTTTATATATATATACTCTAGCCCTAATAAATCGAATAACGGGAAAACGACAGGTTAGAGGACTTACTATAAATAGGCCTTAGAATAAATGCCGCGGCGACTAAGTAACTTCTCTATAAACACTAATTCTGACTTGTAATCCTAGCCAAGTACTCCCTAAATCATCACCGATACTCTCTCGGACTTATATACTAATCGCATGTAGTCGGTACATCGTTTTTCGTCGACTCGACGCGTAACTTATATCTTCTTAGTCTTTCCTGTCTTAAATATAGCCTTATTTGACTATATCACCTTCCGCTAATCTCCTCTAACTCTACCGTCTTGTCTAAAGGCGGCGTAGTCTATTATACTTTATTACTAGTGCTTTAAAGTAAATCCTAATCTCTTCTTAACTTGTTTCCTTAATATATACGGTCGAGGGCACGCGATACAGCGTCAGTAGCCTGCGCGGCGCAATTCTCGTCGTATAGTTCTCGCAGATGTTTTAATACTGAGTTAAGCTTTGACCTAATCAAAGGTAAGGCGACGCGTCAATTAATCTCTAGAGATATAACGAATATACTGTCTAATCTCTCTTTAGGTCATAAGGTAAGGTCGAGGGAGCTTCTTTTTACGGTATCGTTTGCTTTTTTCTTAGTAAAGGATACACTAAATCGTTCGTCGAGAGAGAGTAGTCTTTTTAACAATCTCGCGTTAAGAGAAACCGTCGCGTTATAAACTACGCACAACCTTGCGCATAGGAGTTAGCCATTCGTTATTCTCCTTTTATAGAGGTAAGCTAAATATACAATCGTCGTTTATGTTAATTTTGGAGAGAATTAAGTGCGTGGTTAGTTTGTTGTTTAATTTACAAAAGTACGTGTCAAAAATCAGGGGTGAACGCGTTCTCGCTTAAGTGGGCCGCATCTAATGGCCCCAGCTCTTACAATCAGGTCACATAAGTTTGTTTACGTGACCAAACACAAGCCTTCACTTGATTAAGCCATAACTTTTGTATTTCTCTATCTCAAGGTCTCTAAATACACTTAAATTGAACCTCTAGTACTTTGTTACTCCTCTTCTGTTTTTTAAACAAGCCTCCTATCTTTGTGGCACAGAATTGTAGAGCTTCAAAAGGAACTCAGGCTCAATTAATAGCTAAATCTCTTTAAGAGCAAACCTTAAATCTATAGCGTTCTTGTACTTATGTCGTCGTTTGGTAATTATATCTTTAATATGTTTCCACAAATTCTTAATAAGATTGAGATCTAGTAATTGTGGAGGCCAAGTTATCTAATTAATGTGTTTGTTATTAAGATATTTAGTAATAATCTTTACCTTATGCCACGGAGTATTATCTTCTTGTATTATAACTTCGTCGCCGTATTTTACTCGCATTCTATTATAGAATAGAATAAAGTAGTATTGTAAGACTTATTTATAACGCTTCGCTGTTATATTCTCTCCCGGAGGGAGTAAATACAACGGTCCTATCTCGTCTCTATAAAAATAACTCCACGCGCTAACAATAGTCCTCTTACTTTTAAAAGTAAGTCGTAGATTCTAATCTACGTACTCCTCTTCCCTTCCTAGCCTACGAGTAACGTTGAATGTTATTAAATCCTCTATTACCTCAAATGTGACCTTATCACTTTAATACACCTTCTTATTATCTCGTCTAATAGCTTTTTCAGCTCTATAATAGATTCGGCGCTTCTTTTTGTAAAGGAGAGTAAGGTATAGCTTCTTACGTGGTCGGCGCTTCGCTTTACTAAAGGATTTGAGGACTTTGGCGACTGTATAATAGTTGAGTTGATAGCCTGATTTGGACAGTGTTACGAGCGCTTTTAGGGTCATACGCGGCTCGTGTAAAGTAGTACGTAGTAAAGCTCTAGATTCTCGTAAACTAAGTAACTTTGGCCTCCTACTTCTTGGCTTACTCTTAAACGTTATAGAACCAGATTCCGTATAACGCTTAATAAATCGTGCGATCGTTTCCGTAATATGTGGGGTCTTATTAGAAATCTCCCGCGGCGAATAGCCTTCTTGATAGAGGGTCCAAATAATGGCTCGTTAAACCGAGGTAAGCTCCACACCTGGCTTTTTGAGTGTAACACCCATTTTTGAAGTGTTGTGGAAAGTGTGGATAAAGTAGAGGAAAAATTGAATTCATTAATTGTGTGTGTGGGTAGTGAGGGGTAGAATGTCTTAGATTAAACGAAAACTTTATGAGTGCATAATTCTGCACAAACTTTTATGACCTGATTGTACAACCCCTCTGGCGTATCTATTCAGCCAAGCTTTCGAAAGATTTCCATCGGACAGGAAGAAACGAACCAATAAAAATTCAAGAACTGCACAGATCCCACGTTGTACTGTATTGACAATTAATTACATGTTCAATTCGATTTTACACAAGATGGAGCGTTCCAATTGGAGTTCAAAGCGTCATTTTACTTTCAATAGCGCTGTCTCGGGAAAAGCTACGTACAAGTACAAGCGGCGGAATCAATGCTACGTCGGGGATTGAACTGCGTGGAAGGCGTCGGGGAGTAAACTCTGTGATGGGCCTCAACAAATTTAAATACTGAGCGGCTCTGTTCCATCGCCCCCACGTAGAGAACCGCAGCAGGTATCAAGGAAAAGCAACGGTCTTGTAGTGTTTGGACGGACTATGAACGACATTAATCCCTCAATTACCCGCCCACTGGCATCGAAAACGACGACTCCAGGATGTTCTCGTTTCCACCACGCCCCCTGGAGACGTCGGGCGACACGCTTCCACCGCCAATTCGTCGCCTCTCCTTCCAAAGTTGCTTCCCACAGCCTCAATCGCGCCCTACTTCGGGCAGCAGAGAGGCATCGGGGCCTAACGACACCTCTTCAACCGCTAAAGGTCTGCAGTCTGGCGGATCCGCCTTGATCCTTCCCTTCGCCGCCCGCCCTGCCCTCTATCTCACTGAGATGAGACTCGATTGAAGGACTTCACAGCCGATTGAGCCTACGCTAACTTCCTATACCCGATAGTAGCCGCCGGCAAAAAAGAAGACAGTGTATGTTTGGGAGTGCGTGAGTACCCAACTTTGGTTTATCTGTTCTCTGTCCCCCGTAAAGAAGGTCCGGTGGCTGACTGACTGATCCCGCCGAATTCGCAGTGCCAGTGCGGCCACTCCGGAATATCCATTCGCGTAGAGGCATGCCCGGCTTGCCAAAGCACGCGTTGCGCTTACTGCCCAACCACGAAGATCCATACGCGATAACTGGATATCTGGGAGGGAGAAGAGAGTGGGCCGGAGGGAAGGGTAGCAGAAGGTCGATGGCGAGCGCCAGGGGGTATGGTGGGTGGCGTAGCTTTCTCCAGCGCTTTGTGCCAGCTCAAAATTGCTAACCTAGACGCCCGACCACACAGGACAAAGATGTCGATACCCAATTTCTGTGCTCGAATATTCATTGAACGAACGCTCTTCCCCTAGCGGCGGGAACTCTGCAACGGATCGAGGCTGCAGCCATGACAAGGGTTTCATTCGATGGATTGTGGCGGTGGGTGGTGCGTGGGCATCGAGATTGAGCATATTGGGAGCGGAGCGGACTCCAGGAGACATCATGGGATCCTTTCGCGTTATATGTCACTCCAGTGTACGAGTACCACGGTGTCAGTGTTGGCATGGAGTCACAAAAGCATTATACCCCTTGGTTTGCTCTTTATTTTCGTTCCGTTGCGTTGAAGCATCGTCAGCCTCTTTCTGCAGTTCGTTTTATGTACTTTATAGACCGAGTACTTTTTCCACTTCCTCCACTGAATAAAGGTATTTCTTATTGTGTGGCCGGCATGATCTCAAGTTACAACTGCAATTCTCCCTGCCTGTTGTCCAAGGGCAGCATTTATCACCTCGACTTCCAGGTGCAAAAGGGCACCTTAACTTCTACTATCGCTGCCCGTTGATACCTGCCGGATATCTTCCAACACCTATGCCATTCTGAATAACCTAACTTCTGCCGTTCCGTCAGGCCTTCCCCATTCCCTCATATTGATATTCACAACTGACGGAGTACAGGTTCAACAAACGTTTGCTGCACCCGGGTATCTCCAAAACAACAAACACAGTCCCCGACGATATGGACAAAAGTTGCACATCGCGGCAGAAGAAGACTCGGAAGCGGCACAAGCACGTACGCAGTACCCCACCTGAACTTGCAGGATCGATCGACTCGCCGACAATTAGTTGGGACGAACAATTTCCGGAGCATCGGAAAATCAGCGACCGGAGGTCGCATGTTGAATGGAAAAGGGGATATAATTCCCGCGGAGATGATCTCGAGCTCTTTTGCCAAGATGCAGAAGACACCACTGGAACGTTCGAGGTCGAAGAATGGAAAAAATTCTGCCATGGTGTGACTCTATCGGATGTTGAGAATGGCGTTGGTGCTGCAGGAGAGGATCGAATTGTGTGGCTTGATGATCGAACCAGTGGCGGCAACTTCGATCCCAAAGACGGCGGCAAAAAGAGAAAAATCGCAAATCCCTTGACCGCGCAGGAACTTCAAAGGACCTTGGCGGAGCCGAGATTCGATCACGAAATGAAGCCCGATGCTGCGAGACGCTTGGTCTATATTTCGGACTTGAGTCCGGGATGCATTCACGCTCTTGCTAGCACAGCGTCTTCTCATCAAACACCTGTGCTGAGGAAGGCTATTCATAAGTATTTGTCATTTCAAACGTCCATTGGCTTTAACACATCTCCATCCGGATTGATCTTCCAATTAGACCTCCATCTTCCATTTTTCATGCTCAAAAAAGAAACGGCGCCCGAGAAGACTTCAGGGGATGGAAATCTCACTATAGCCACTAAGAGAGACTGGACAAATCTCTCCTTTCTAGGCTTTCCGGACGGCAAAACATTTAATTCCGAGGGCAAGGACCAAGGGCCAGAAGGGATGGAAGTTTGGGGCCTTCATGAAGCGCAGATTTCTTGTGTCGTTACGGGAAGTGACGACTCGAAGTGGGTCGCATACGGGTTTGTGGACGCTGAAATTGATGGAATACTCGCGGAGTGCGATGAGGAAGATCTAAGATTCGACCCGATAACATCTAGAGTCTTTGAAGTGCATACCCCGATTTGGAGGCCGAGAGATTACTGGATTAAAGTTTTGGAGATACGGATTGGGCAAGTGAGAAAAGAATGGGATGATATCCTTTACTTCCTAGAGAAGAGTGTAGATATATATGTAAGAGAGACCGCCCTCACAGTCGGGCCTTCTCTGAGAACATGTTGCTAACATCATTGTCAGATAAAGGAGCATCCCTTTACTTTGTCTAAGCGCCCAGAGACTGCTCCTGAACGCAGCGTGGAAATGAAGAAAGCCTTCGATTGGACAGTGCAGGCAATGGCCCTTTTGGACCGCGTCAGCGGCGTTCTTGCGGACACAGTCGAAGCTTGGGAGACCTTTAAGAAGAGGGACTTCAAGGAGATGGGCTATTCTCGCAATTCCAAGGCACTGAATATCATCCACGCCTTGAAGTCTCTCAAGGCTATCAGGAACACCTTTCAAGAACTGCAGAACCACCAAAAGAGGTTAAAGAGAATAAGTGAGAGCTGCTCTGGGTTCTCGAAACGTGTGAGTTATGTCATTTTCCCAGCGCTGTGATTACGCCGATGGGTACAGTGAGCTTGGCTAATAGTTCACACGTGAATAGTTAGCACTTCGCTTGAATGTCGAGAGTAAAGAAGTAGCTGACCAAAGTGGATCTACCTCCGAATTGACCGTTTCGGTATGTCTCACAACCCCATTGAAGTATCTTCTGATAATCGGCTAACTGAGTCTCCAAGGTCCTATATCCGATTGCACTTGCTGCTGCAATCTTCAGTATGCAACCTGGGGCAATACCTTTCGACCTAACCGCGAGATCATTTGTCCTAACCATTGGCTCGATGATTGTGATGGTTTATATCATCCGTTTTGTTAACAAACGTGCACTTTCTTGTTGGCCCTTGATGCAAACGGCCTTTGCGAAATGTATGAAGAAGGAGAGAATGAGAGACTTTTTTGGCGGTGGAGAGTCCTCAGTTTTGCAGTCTTGGTTTGGAGTTGGCGTACCCACCACCTCTAGTGCTTATGGCGACAGAATCAGTGCAATAGATCAGGAAAGGGTCCTTGGTACCTCGGTACTACGTGGACATGGCAATCCGATTGAGCTGCAATCGATTGCTATTGTGTGAATTTAATGTTGAGTGTCCTGTATCTTAAGAGTATATATATCCTTGCAAATGCCGAATCTGCTCGATCGTTGCTTATAAAAGGCAAGTACAGCGGGTGGTAAGTTAGCAACCTTAATTAAAACTTATTAAATTTAAATATTTATAACTCAACTAATTAAATGCCTAAAACTAAACTATTAATTTTAAATGAAATTAAGAGTCTAATCGTTTATCAGTACCTCGTTATATAAACACTTGTAACAGCTGCGACAAGAACTATGGGGGTTACGGAGGCTACGGACGAATGATGGCCGCTATACTACGGCTGTTAGAACTCCTTAAGATATAAGAGCGTCATCTATAATTAACTGTAATCTGCAACTCCCAGGAGAATTAATCCTTCTGTGGTTGAAGCTGAATCACGAGGCCTGGTGAATAGTGGTCCGCGAACGCTTCAGCGTTAAGACTAATTACTGTCTTTTGACTGTGGTAGAGATTCTTGGTAAAGTCATTGCAATCTAGATGACTTCTTGGCACAAAAGTAGAATAGAGTATTTAATAAAGACATAAATATCTCTGTAGTATATCACTCACACACACTTTCCACTCGCATATGGCGATTCAATATTAAAGATGCCAGCGACTGGAAAGCCTCGCCTAAGCCCCTGAAACCTGAATGGTCCGATGAGAATCGCGCTTTCAAACCACGGCCAAAATTCTATTATTTATACTACGCATCTAGAAAATATAAATATGCTGATATCTGAGAAGACATCATTAATGTCACGTCCCGCCTGCTAAGAGACGTGGAGGAGACGGTCCGGATTCACGTGATTGTATTTATCGCAAGAGCTCTTCAACTTCCCTTCTGGGATCGGAGTAGGCATTAAATTACTCTCTAATTATACAAAAAAAGCACCCTCTAGCACAAAACAACCGTAAAATTTACTACGAGCCTTTAGCACGAAAAAAAGGGGATTAATGTATATGACCTGTTACGACCTACGATGTGCCTCGTATTCTAACCGACACGGGCTCGTAGCATCGCTGGCTATGCGACGGCGCTAAGCCTAATGGGGAAGACTAGGTGGCGAGCATGCGACATGTTGATGTGAATGGCGTTCGACTACGCTAGGCCCTATTAGGAGGGTCCTTCATGTATTTATACTCGAGATCTCTCTTACAGAGAGCTCTCCTTTTCTCCTTGTCTTTTCTTCTCGATTCTGAGCGTAGCTTTAGGCCCAAATACAAAGCTAGAGTCAACTCTGTAAAATGGAGAATGATGGTGCGAATGATGATTCTATTGAGGGGGCATTTCTAGGTCTATATAACTACTTTGAGTACTAAGCTTTCGCATCGGTTACTAGCTTTATTAGCTTGGTATCAAAGGCTCGCATAGGTTTATTAGCTTTGTATCAAGTTATTAGCTTTGTATCAAAGGCTCGCATCGGTTATTAGCTTTGTATCAAGAGCTCGCATTAAGCTCTTGCATATGGCTAGTATTCTTATAAACTCTCCGTATTAACCTCTTGCCAGCCGTAACAATAATTTCTTTAATTTTCTTATTTAATATTGTCGGTTAAGTATTAACATGCTTAATAATATAATTAAGTCTTTTAAACTAATAGCGTTTTAAATTTCTAAAAGTACTGATTTTCAGGTAGATTTTTTTATAAATATCTTCCTTTAATAAAAGTCTTATATTATATACGAGTAAGTATATCTTAAGTTTAAAATATTATTATAAAAGTTTTATATAAAGTATATTTACAAAAGTTAAGAATAGCCTTAAGATAAAATAATAAGGCAATATGATTTTATAAGCTTCGAGAGCCTTTACCGCTTATATAAGTAGGTAAGACCCACTTAATACCCTTTTCCGTACTAAGTAAAAGTTGCTCCAAATCAGGTATTAAGACCGACCACCTAGGGCCTCATTTTACGGGACATTAACGAGTCATCTAAGTACGCCGCCTCTGTTATGTTTACACTGCTTTGTTAAGATTCCTTAGCGAGGTTCCTTTCTTTTCACTATGCTCGTCGAGAAGTCTGAGCGCACAAATAGCCTTTTTGTCAGGCTGTCCTCGTGTTCTCTCATAACTCATTTGAACAAACTTTAATGAGAGGGGTAGCTGAATCTCAGAAAAGTCAATCAACGCGGTCAATGCGTAAACCTTGATCCGGGGAAGAAAGCGTGGTGAGTAGGAATCAGTAGAACACGAAGGATCCGCGGTATCATGTGACAGACCATATACTTTCACGATTACTTGGCTGGCCACCTCCGAACTAGACAACATAGCCCTTTCAGGGAAACTAAGACTTGCCAAGACTGCCAGGTTTCGTGCCCTCAATAGTGCACAGCTCAAGGAGACAGTGGACACCGCTAATGCACCCCTCGCCTATTGTGGGAAATCGAACTGGCGGAAGAAGCCGTTCTTTTTGGCACTGGATGGACAGGCGCTTACTGAGTCGACTACAAGAAGTAGAAGGAGCCAAAACTGACTCCAAAAAGTGGATTTCGAATGACTCTTTCTCAATTCCAAAGGTAAAATTCCCCTGAAATATACATAAAAGAAATATGCGCCTCCGCAACTTGATTTTGAACAATTCAAAATCCAATTTTGCAGCCGAAATAGTCAACATTCGTAAAAGAAGAAGTAACCAACTAAGCAAACGGAAGGAGACGTTATTGAAAAAAAATGCACGAGATAGCGCTACTCTGTGACGTCGACGTTGCGTTCTTTCGCTGTGTGCGGAAAACTGGCTGTATCACGACTTACAGGTCCCTCGATCATGAATCATGGCTACCCTCTAGGGAGCAAATGGTAACTTTTTCTCCGGATACGGGAAACTACAGCTAACAGAAAGCTAGCAATTCATCTACCCGCTCCCACAGAACTTTCTTCCATAAGACATTCAAGCAAAAATTGACTTGCTGAGTGTCTCCATGTGCCACGTCTTTAGCATCCTTAGATGTTCCAGCTGAATCTAGTGGGTTTGTCGTGATAACCTTGGAGATTGGTTGTTCCAGTTGTACGATCGGCATAAAACCAGCCTGCGACGACGTCGGGAGCAGGCAAGTATAACATGGGATATATGTCTGCCTATCGTCGAGTTGGATGAAAGGCGAGGAGCTCGTACGAAGGTATTCTATTCGTACGAGCCTCGCTAACTCGAATATACAAGTCCATAACATCATACAAAGCTTAAATTCGCTGACCCTATCACACGGTAAACACCCTCCTCAAAGGTAGTTTACATATTTTCCTCCTTCTTGGCTAAATCCCTCATCTGCATGATCGTAGTCGTCACCTCTATTCCAGGACTTTGCTTCCGGTTTCCCCTCTCCATATCCAAGAGCTCGTCATCGCTGCCCTTATCGGCACCATACGCTCTGCCCAAGGGGTATTGACGGTCGCCTACGGATGATTCCGAGGGCGCGCGAGCATAGTAATCGGCGCGGGAAAGACCGGGCTCGGTGATCTTGGTGGAGGTGTTGTGAGTTGGGCGAGAGAGACCACGGGAACGGGAGTAGGATTTCAACTGGAGGTTGAAGAGAGAGAACCAGTTTTGGAAAAGAGGTTTGAGACCTGGTCGGTATGTTAGCTTCGCTCGCTGAATGATATGTAATGAGGCTTACCAGGTATCGAGAGCGCGATGATGGTAGAGCCAACTTCAGCGCATTCAATAACCAGTTGAGGCCCGTAGACCCAGCTAGTGTCGATGAATACACCATTGCTTTGGATAACGATCCAGAGGCGGAAGATGGAAATAACAATGACTCTACATGTTTCATTAGCGTCTCGTCTTTGTGGGAAGGGCGGCAGGTAGCTTACAAGACCCCCGGGAGTAGAACTGCCGAGAGTGCGAGCTTCCTTCTTGTGGTTGCCTTGAGCTTGAGAATGATGACAATGGGAATGACGAAGAGGATCAGATCACTCAGGATGGAAATGCTGGAGTTGGCAGCGTAGAGGATGACCCATGGCAGGCACTTGTAATCGTTGACGTTTAGTTGAAAGTAGTTGGGCCACAGTGCAGTCACTGGTTTGCAATGGAAGACAATGAGGAAGATCTGAGGAATATAACCAGCGACGAGGAACACGGCAGAACCTCGGACTGTCCATATCAGACTGCCACTGCGATCGCACAGGCGATGATAGAACGCCAGACCCGACATTCGACATACGAAGAGGGCCGTTGCATAGACCAAATGAGCCCAAAAGTCCAAGATTTGGGCGAGATTGAGTTGCGAGTTCGTCATGATGTATTGGACGTACTCGTTATGCCGAGCTGCACCGGTGTTGATGATGCCTAGACATAATCCCGAAAAGGTAATGTAGCATAGCTAGTGGGAGTTAGATGTCGATCAATAGTACTCGAGGTTGAACGATCTAAGAAGATTGACATACCAGCGAGAAACCGGCCAGCCAGTCATCAAACCCGAAGCTTTTGATCACGAATAACCGTCCGTATGCACGCAGTAGATATATCAGACCGGCGAACACCACCAGAAAGATGATCCCTCCATTCGTGACATGATTCTGCGACTCCGCAAGGTATTCCGGAGTCACATAGTCTGGAATTCCAGTGGCATTGGTCTTAAAAGCCTCGACGATCTCCCAAGGGATGTCTGAACCCGAACGTCTCACCAGAACATCCATCTTGAACTTCTAGGGTTATCGTGGGGAAGTCAGATTTCGATACATGTGGGCGACCAGTGTGAGGAATGCAGGAGGTGAAGAGGAAAGAGTGGTTAGCAATCATATAATCCCGACGAACGCTTGGTCAACATTGAGGTTTGTTCAAAGGAAGACCCCTCTATCAACCGACTCCTGGGTTGTGTTTCTGATCCTCGGGGGCTGGGTAGCGGCTTTGATGTGATACGCAGGGGAATGAATTCTCACGCCATACGGAGTAAGTAGTTCTTATCTATCATGATTTACAAGCTTGCGCAACGTACGCGAGCCACACTCAAAATGCATGCAGCGAACAAGGAGCCAGCGAGGCCCACGAGGCCCCATGTTCTGAAAAAGTATGAAAGTCAAGGTTGTTTTTTTTGGGTCCTAACCGTCGGCGCGATTTTCCCACGACCGCTGCAGCATGACCCATAATGAAAAGTGGACTTAACACGGAGTGGCAGGATATTTTTGGCTAGAACCATTTGCCCTTCTTTCATGCGCAACTGGACGACTGCTGTCTGAAGTTTTTGGAAGATGCCGAGAGCGGCATACTACGTAGGAGGTTGACGGAAGGGTAGACAGACGGGAATGAACAAGATTTCTTGCCCTGATGCGTGGTGATGCTTTCTTTTTTTCTTATTTGCCTCTCATCCATGGTATCGCCGGGACTAGAGTTTCCAATAACCCCATCAAGTCAAGTGGGGCAGCTTGCATCCGTAAACCTTGCTCGAAACCATCCGCACTTCCGTAAGTTACTACTTTGGTACATGTGGTAAAGATCAAAGACTTGGCGTCTGTGCGTGCTACTCGAAGATTCCACTTCACATGGGGTGTTAACCAATGAACCAATCCGGTTTGCTCTTTCTCGTCTTCAACAAGTAAATATGGGTCGGTTAGCACAGATATCAGATCTTTGATCTTTGCCCCCCGTACGAAGTATGACCCCCCGAAACGAATGTTATTTGGTGGACCTCAAGTTCCACTATCGCCACCTCTTCCCTGAAGTTTGCCACTAATCTATAGGTGATCCGGTCCAATCGTAACGCTTGAGCTGGCGAAGTATATGCACGTGATATCAGAATCTGTTCTTGGCTGTAAAGTGTTACATTCTCTAGTAGCTGGTAGGACCACCCTCAGCTTCAATCACCTCCCTAAGCCTCCTTCGGAAAGAGTTATATAATGACCTGCTTTATTAGGTACTGCGTAACATCCCGACTCAAAATTGTCCGAGTTGATTGACAGTAATTCTCATGTACCTGCATCAATCGCCTGCCATATCACGGGCAAGATCCCTTCCCCTTTTTCTCGAGACAAATCACAAGCAGTGGGTGAGCATCCAGGTACCATGCCCGTTTCGTTGACCCGCAATTTCCAATATAGAAGTACCTCGCCTTATTAATACCATGGGCATCTCAATTTTCAGGGCTGCCGCCCCTTCCTGCAATGCAGTAATCTCCCGCCTGGGCGAACTAACCGGCCGTGGTAACACTTCCACTCCCGCCCAGGGGGGCCCTAGCCACCGTGGCGAGCTCCGCCACTCGATAGTGGATTCCAAAGGCGGAGAAAGGACTGAAGCAAGGGTCATGGTTTGGTTACTATGAAGTAATAGCTCGGTACTTCACGTAGTTGTTTTTAAGCCTGGTGATGCCCATATTTTCTAGCTGATCTGGATTCTCACGAAGTTGACGGGGTGGTATATCATAAGACTGAAGCTCACGTCGGGACGATAGCATTTTCCAGCTGTTTTGGTTTTTGTTGTTTACTTTACAAAATGCATTTCCTCGGCGCGGCTCTGAGCGTGGTTCTTGCCGTTCGTGGAGTCGTTGCTCTGCCAGTGGCCGATACTACTGCGACCGACAGTGCCATCGCAGCTTCGTATGGTATCAAACCAAAGGTCGTGATAATCAGCCATGTAAGTAAAACCTCGTGTGTTCGACGATTGGCTCGCTGACAGACCCTCAGTTTGGGCTGGAGGCATCCGTTTGGTATGGCATCAAAGACTTCAATGTCCTTGCGCGCAACATAACAGTGCCTGGATTTTCACCGAGATACCCTCAAGCGCATTGCACTCTGAATGGCGAAATTTGCCAAGTCACAACGGGTGAAGCGGGTACGATTCGAAACGTGCCTCGGCTCATTCGCTTTGCTTACTCTTTTTAGAGATCAACGCTGCTTCAACGATATCGGCTCTTGCACTCAGTCCCTTGTTCGACCTGACCACCTCATACTTCCTCGTCGCTGGTATTGCCGGTATAAACCCCCAACGAGGCTCCACCGGCTCCGTAGGATTTGCGCGCTTTGCCGTCCAAGTTGCCCAACAATACGAATTCGACATCCGCGATTTGGGAGATAACTTCACCACCGGATACATTCCGTACGGAACGCAAGTCCCAGCTCCCGCACAATACCCCACCAATGTATACGGCACCGAAGTCTTCGAAGTCAATGCTTCCCTTCAAAAACTAGCCATTGCATTGGCATCCAAAGCTAAACTCTCCGACGACCCAGCCGCTGCAGCGTATCGTCAGAAATATCAATTCGCCGCTGCTAAGAAGGCTCCTTTAGTTCTCGCATGCGATGTTAGCACATCTGACAACTACTTCCATGGCAAGATCCTCGGAGATGCGGCGGCGAACTTCACTACCTTGATGACTGATGGCAAAGGCGTATACTGTAGCACAGCTCAAGAAGACAACGCCACCCTCGGCGCTCTCCTCCGCGCCGCCAAGGCAAAGAAAGTCGATTTCAAGCGCGCGATCGTTATGCGGACAGGTGCGGCGTTCGACCGGCCGCCACCAGGAGAAAGTGCATTCCAGCATCTATTCTACACGGACGTAGACGGGTTCGGACCCAGCGTGAACAACATCTACCTCGCTGGGATCCAGGTCGTGAAGGGAATCTTGAGCGGCTGGGCACCGACGTACAAGGCTGGAGTCCAGCCTACGAACTACGTCGGAGATATCTTTGGAAGTCTAGGCGGCGTGCCAGATTTTGGACCCTATCCTGACTTTGGAGAGGCATGAGAAGCTACATAGAGGGCATGAAGAACTTGATGCATGAACAGCATATACTAGATATACACAGTATACATTAATAGTAATACATAGTAGCTATATTTGGCAGCAGCTAAAAACCGTCGTGCAAATTTCTGAGTTGAGTGAAGACAGGCCTCCTCTGCTGTCACTCCATACTGAGGTCTACCTGAACCCAGACAGCCCTCTACCTTTTAGTCTAAAGTCAAGGAAATTTTCGGCTAGTACATTTACTGCGAGAGCCTCGAGGGACCAATTCGGGCCTTAAGTTGTCATCCTTAGCCTCGCCTATTGCAAGCACGTTACTAGTCTCCAGCGCCACGTAAAGATCACGATCGTAGATGAGTACCTCGAACTCACAGCAAGGTCAAGTGTAGAAATTTTACAAGAGACGCTTCTGGTCTTGAGAATAAAGTAATTTCTTGAGAGATCATGAGTCATGTGAAAATTCGATTAAGAGAGCACCGTTCTTAAGAAATTTCTCGTAAATTTCTCGTAAGAGCCACGCTCTCCCAAGAGATATAATATCTCAAGAATCTTATCTCAAGACCTGTGATTTCTTAAGAGATTTCTCTCAAGACTTTTCTCTTCAGATTTTATGGCTCTTATGAGAATACGGCTCTTAAGATAATTATCTTGCGACTATATAGCGCTTGGGACACTAGGAGTCTTGGGAGAATTCTCTGCGACATGCGACAAAACATTCCACTAAGCAACGCCATGACATCGGGTTTCGCCTGTCGCTCTAACTTACTGTCTCCTTGAGAAAGCTATCTAAATTGAGTTCGCCATGTGACGTCATAGCGAATCAATGGATGGCAAGTCACGGGAAGTGGTGCCTTGATTTTTTTTCACCGACGGGAAACCTTTCGTTTAACAGCACCAACTTCCAAAACACAACCTTAACATTGGACGCGTGTTTTCTTTCTTGCGCCGCAGCCTCCCGACTTTTCTTTGAAACGTTTGGTGTTGATAGGGAGTCTATCTACTCAATTTTAGACACACTAGTTCTGGACACATTTCAATTGTAGATACATGCTAATACTTTCGACAAGCTATCCCTTCCACACTCAAATGGCACCTTTTGTTGATGCACTCGAGAGTGGAGCTCCAAGATCACTAGAGCTGCAACTGTGAATAAGATCACTAGAAATAAATGAGGCTCCACCGGCGAAATGACGCCATATTTGCTGCCTAAAGCTCAAGAAAGTAAAGTAATTCGCATCTAATATAAAATTCCAAGAGGGACTACTAAAAATGACTAAAAACATGAAAATTACTACAAAAATCAATGTATATAGTATACTTTAAAGCATCCCGAGCAGAGAGGTAAGGAACACTCGCCACAACTCTTTCGTGTTTTCCGCACTTCTTTTTTATCTAACTCTCCCTTAGAAGCCTTGAATCAATAATAATAACACTGCGATTTCTCGTTATGACCTTATATAACGTGATGGCGAGCCGTATATCTCATAATATTCGGCGTGATTAGCTTACTGCTTTGGTAGACTCGAAGAGGGCTATTCCGACGAGATACTAGTGCTTTAGCGC
>MU270628.1:8250-51593 GCA_021432625.1 Leptodontidium sp. 2 PMI_412 | reverse complement strand
CGATCCGGGGATTCTGGGGTTCTTCAGAGCTCGGCTGAGTCACGATTCTAGCCAATTAGAAGCCTCCATTTCGGCTAAGCGAGGCGGCCGCCCGTATCAAAATGTATCCACGGCATCCATGGGCTTCAAAATCAGGGCATCCATACCACCAAAACTCATCCTATATTCGGGAATTTTTAATATTTGAACTTATAAGCAACTGATCAACCTATTACTAACTGACTGACTTATCTAATAATATATCTCAACTGACTGACTGACGTTGAAGAGGGTGGCTTATTTAGTTGGCTTAACTCAACTGACTTGTTGGCCACCCTGTGCTATGGAGATCTGGCACATAAGCACTTTGTTCAACCTGAAGACATGTCCAATTTGGTTGATGTCGCCAGCAAGCTGGCGGATGCTTCAAAGAGGGAAATCGATTGGATTCATATGCCAGTACCAAAGGACAGGGTTGATGAAGCTCATAGATATTATGGCGACGGTTACAAAGCCTTGAATCTTGGCCTAGAAATACTTGAAATATTTCTCAGAGTGCTTTAATTTCGCAATAGTTCATTTTGACTAAATAATATAAATGGTAGACATTACCAACGCTCGAGTACGTACTCAGCATATTGCGTGCTCGTAAAATCTGTCGCTTAGTAGACTTAGTTCACTGCAGAGCTGCTAAGGAAAGTATTCTACTTATAAACCCCTTGAGGTTGTTGGTCTCCAGTGACTTGGATTGAATTGACTGCCTGAACTACGGTGCTATAGTAGAACCACTCCTTGTAGTGTAAAGCGGCCATTCCAGTTTTTATGTTGCCTTAGGCAACTAAGCAAAGGGAGCATACTACCTTCGGAGGCAGTATAAAAGGCTTCCCTCACTTGTATTTTTAGAGAATCGAAGACTTTTCCACCTCGAATCTAAGACTCAGTGCTTTACCAGGCTCAGCACCTGGTGCTTTACACAGTACAATACAAATGCCAAAGTCGGTGGTGAGCGGCGGAGAAGATAGAGAGAGACTGGGGGGATTACTGAAAGGAAGGGCACATCGCTTACGATGGATTCTCAATTTCAGCTGGTTTTTGCGGTGGCGACCTTTCTTTGCTAGTTGCTCAAATTCCTTCTCCTGCCCAGCTTCGTTGTCTCGAGTATTATTGTTGCAATAGCTGAATTGAGCAAGATCGATTACCTTTCCCATCTGACCTGCAACCTCGAAAGAACAAAGCGCCCGATGCAATTTGTCAAGAGCTAATGAACCCAAGTCGGCAATATCATACATCTCAGCGAAGACATATACTCGAGCATGGCAAAGAAAGGGGCCATCGTTGGTCTCGCCTTCGTCCAGAGATTCGCTTTGGCGAAACTTTGGACTGACTAACGACTACTTGCGTCGTTGGAAGTCGGCCCAGAGTATCTGCGTAGGTACCCCAAATTCCACGCGCCCGTTGGCGGGATTGTGTTTCGAATCATTAATTAAGGCTAGAGCTATTGATGCTTTATATAAATCATCTGAACGATAGGCAGCTATAGGCTCCAATAGCAAAAGATAATCAACTATGCGATTCATCATGTGACTTATACCAATTGACACCATGGTAGTCATTAGTGGGCAGGTTCTGTCGCGAGTTGTCATCAGATCGGCGGCACTAACTCATTGCGCCGTTTTACTAAGGCGATATGCATACGTGCCGGATTTCAAGTAGGAGAAGGCATGAAGAAGCCATTTGTGCTGAGGATAGGGTTGGGTTTCTGGATTTGCACAGCCGTATCTCTTTATAGCGTGCTTGCTTTTTGCTCACGGACCACATAATGCGGGCGTCTATGGTAGATGTTACGATGGAGAAGGAAAATGGTGACCATATGTCTCTAACGGGTCTAGGTCTTGCGTTGAACCACGTCGGATTTGCTTCAGGTGGATCAATGGGCACACCTGACGTTTCGTCTCAATCGTTGAATCCGACGGGTCTATTATATCCAAGTTATTTCTTGAGTCCAGTGAGCGCAAGATCGAGGAGTTCTGATCTGTTCGATCGACAGAATAGTGAAGTACTCCCATATCAAAGACAACATGTTCAGCCATTGCAACTTCGAGAAACAATTTCTTCAGGAACTAAATCACTCCAACCAACTTTGAGCATGTCTTGGGAAGGAGGTACTACTGCACAGAATATGATTGTGGTGGGTTGCCTAGCTTTAGAATTTCACAGAGAAATGGTCAAAGAAGATCTTGATCTGGGTCCTGTAGGAGAAGATGGCCGAGCAACATGTTGGGGCAGACGAGGCGATGGAAAGGAGCCCCCACTAGAGAGTCGGGAGTTGGAAGAGAGAACAGCAGTGGAGGTAAGAGTATTAGGAGGAATTTTGAAGAGGTTGGTAAGTGGGAGTTGGAGTTTGAGGATGTTGCTGAGTAGTTTTTGCGGAAAGATACTAGACGATCTGATACTTTTAGTGATGTGAACTTTGTTTAAAATACAGTCTATTTATGAAGGCACTCCCAGTAATATTAAGGGTTTCGACTACGACTACATTGCCAGGATTAACATCAAAGACTTGAAGGACAAAGTACTATCTCCCAACGCGGACTATCCTATGTGGACCGATATCATTCATGAATGCTCAGCGGGAGGACCTGGAGAGCTTAGGGTTGCCTCCGCTATAAGAAGAACACCAAATACGTCGCCCGTAATGTCTGACATCTTTAATATTGATAGAGAGCAGTTGGGCTTCCCATTGGGAGCTTTAATGGGCTTGAAGCGATAACGAGTATGATATAAAAATAGGGTTCGTCACGAGGACGTCAAACTCAATACCTCCGATTCTACATCACGTATGAAGCAGCAACACACCTACTGGTGTACTAGCCGCAAAGTTATCTGATACCCTTAACTCCAAATAGTACAGACCTTCAAGGAGCAACTTCCCAGTTCTCTTCGCAATCGGGTCCACAACATCAGGCGCTGTACGAGAGGTTTCAGATGATGGTGAAGGAACAGGAGGTAGGGCTCAAAATTACGTGTAGATGTGCTGCTTGGCTGACTCGAGAATTTAGATGGCATTCACCCCGCTAGCTTCCCTCGATGCCACTATTGTTAAAGCTCATTTTAACACCTCTGACTGCACTATACCCGGAGCATATTTTGGCCCTCTAAGTGCTCTAGCTCTAGGTGCACAAAATGAACATTCGGCGATATATGTGACGGGCCAGGTCAAGAACCCAGGTCGAACTGTAAAGAACTACGTAAAGAACTAAATACAAAGTAGCCGTTACCCTTCTTTACACCTAGTCCAGCCAGCTCATTACTTTAGAAGTGAAGCGTCATCGTAGTAGGACCTTAGCGAGACGTCGTCATGCATAGGCCACGTGGGCACAGCCCACGTCAACAACAGGGGTTCCAGCCCTCACAATCTGCTCATTGAATGCACCCGGGTTCTGCTGCTAACTCGGCTGCTGTAAGAGGAATTCATCTGTGCGTAGCTGAGTCCAGAGCTCACGAGAAAGGTTCAAACGCCGTCGACCGACTGAGCCTTTGTAGTCCGCATCATCATCAATGACCTCGCCGCACTAAACTCGACTTCGTTTCCCTTTGCATTTCCAATACCATTGCCGCGGCTAGATAGTCCCTGACCAACGAATAGCGAGTCCTTATCGCTCTCATATCCATCATCAAGACCATGTCTCGTCATATTGCCTCCGCCGTTTATATTGACATCAACGTGCATCGGATCATCATTAGATTCTCTCGAAACTGCTTTATCAAGATTCATCCTTTCAGTCTCTCGACGTTTCTTCTGCCAATATTCAGCAACAACCCCAGAACCAACATTCTCTTGCGGCTCCCACGAGTCATCCCAGTCACCCGCCCACCTAATGCAATAGTATAAATGTGGCTTGCCTCTCCCCTCCTTTCGTAATTCGTGCTCAAGGATTTCGTCGACCTCCCACTCCGACTCATCATCCTCTTCGTCTGCAGGTGCGGGAAGAGTGGCGCTTTGCTTCGGCGTTGATGAAGTTGATGTTGTTCGTTGAGTTGTCGTCTGCAGGCATTTCGTATGGGCTCCCGGAGAGATACGTGTCGGTGATGGTCTGCTTCTCTTCCTGACGCTGGAGTCATTCGTACGCGATGCGAGCTTCGTGACTGACGTTGCCTCTACTAAATTCTTGTGTGGCCCACCATGGCCATAAGTTCTACGGCGTTTAGCTTCATATCTAACCGTGGTTGATGCTGACGCGCTGGTAGATGATGTTTTTGTCTGTCTTCCCGGGGCTGTCAAAAGAGTTTTTTTGGCCTTTGGAGAGGTTTTTGATTCGGGCGAGGTTGTAGATTGAGAATGCCTCACGCTGAGTGGGTTTGTCAGCGAGCCGTTTAGCTGACGGTCAAGAGCGGCATCTGTGGCAAGAGTATCGCCCTCCTCCTCGGTCTCGGAATCCAAAACGCTAGTGTTTTTACCACCTGGAACAGATGAAGGTGCCATAGTCGTCACGTTCACTACATTCTCAACAGCAAGAGAGCGCCTCCTTTTTTTGCCAAGTTTTCCTTCCTCCTGCCCCGCAAGCATCTTGTCCTTCATAATGTGCCTCCCATCACTCGCGCCGACCTTGGCTAATGCGTCCTCCTGGAGTCTTTCATCTCGCAACTGGCTCTGCTTCCAGTTTCCATAACTAGGCTGCGAGACCCAACGCAAGATATTCTGTGGTTTGACGCTGATGCGCAGGTGGGGCATATCAGCATAACTGACAACATATCTTGGCTGTTTATCTATCTGAGTCATGCCGACGATAACACCATTTTTGTCGTGTGGAGGCATGATTGACATCGGTCGTTGAATCGTTCGGTCTTTAAATTGTTCCGGGGTACTGGCGATGACAAGTTTCTCAGCTTTGAATGTACAAATCTTAGTCTCCTCCCTGTAAGAGTCAATAAGCGTGTTGGTTCTCAAGTCGATAGTAGGATTCTTGTGCAGTGAGCACAGAAGTTTTTTGCATTATTCTTTCCGTCGTCTCCTTCGCATGCGCGTATTAAGAGACCGGATCAGTGCTCATTGGCATTGCTCTCGAGTTTCGAGGGATGGATTCTTATCCGGGAGGGGGGAGGAAAGGTAGAATGAGTGGCGGTAGTGTGGTGCTGTGATGCTGCGATGATGCTATTGTTGAAATGAAAACTTGCCTGATTGAAGCGGGGACTACCGGCAGGATTATCGAACCAGATCACGTGTGAGTGCCGGATTGCCATTATCCTCTGTGAGTGAATCCATGGAGCAATGGGCTGCAGCGCAAAACATCAGTGCCAGACTAGGACATTTGTTTGGGGCGCGAAGACTTCCACCTGTACGTCGTGCGCCCTACGAACCTGGAATTGAGTGAGCCTAGAGAAGTAGTGGTTGGAGCTGGGAGAGGGTTGCGCCTTAATTGGAAGTACTGGGTGTGAAGGTATATGCTACCCAACCCAGAACAGAGGACTACCAACCAAATGGAGATGAAAACCATCCAACGACAAGAACCAGACTTGGGTGCTGGCCCTCCGGCACGAAATAGCTCTGCGGACTGTGGGAATCCCATTGCAATCCCCTTCTTGTCGGTTGGGCACATCTGTGGCGCTAGCGTGCAGAGTTTTCATCCACCAACAGCACGTTGGAACAGCGCGTCCTGAAGCTCAGAGATGGTGAGGGGAGTCTGCGGGGAGGAAAGCAGGATAAGGGAGAGTCTTTTTGAGGCCGGTGAAGCAGTAAGAGCAGGGTGGGATGGAGGAGAGTGCCTCTGGGGCCACGGAGGCTGAATCAGTGTTGGGGGGAGCGGAATAAGTTGGACAACTGCGAGAGCTCACAAACGCTGAGCTGAGTTGGATGAAGATTATGCAGATGTAGGCCGAGCTCGAACCCTTTTTCTCCCCCGAATCCTCGATCGAACCCTACTCTTGCCTCCACGGTCGTATCTCTGCCGATTCTACGTTGACAAACTATACATTGAGTTGAGAGACTATGTAATAACGCTCTGGTTAGTGGGACGGAAAGACACAAGATGCGCTACCTGGCTAGGGGTTTATATACTTTTGTGCAAGTCCCGCGAGACACGGTCGGCTTTGTGGAGAGGAGAGATCTGGCAAGGTAACGCGAAACAGCTTGCAAAGCTGCGGGGCGTAGCAAATAATGGCAACGACGAGAGGACGGATGTGCGTGTCGGTCTATAGGGAGAGCATATAGGGCAGTTGGCATGGTGTGCTGATATGGGCTTAAGGCAGGGGACGTGAGGGAAGGTTGTGCTCCGGGCCGACCCTTCGAACCAAGGGAAATATAGTGAGCCAGTTGGCAAAAACCTTGATCACTGGGGGAAAGCGTGGTAGGGAGGTCGCTGGCCCTACTTGTATTGTAGTTTACTTGTAGATTTGCAATACAATCCTGTGCTGCCTGCCAGACAGAGTGGGAAAGTATTCGAAAGAAATGGACACAGCACTGCCAGACAAGCACACCCGCACCTTATATGACGCCTTCAAGCGGAGAGAAGCGAGCGTATTAGCACAACTCCGAACGGGAATAGAACGACTCAATGGATACCTCCACCGGATTGGAGCAGTGGAATCGGACTAATGCCAATGCAGCCAAGCAAGGGAAACGGTCAAACACTTTCTCTTCCGATGCGCGAGATGGGACGCATACCGAACGCAAATGCTAGCACAGACTGACACAAGAAGAGGCAGCCTCTCTTTCTACTTGGAAGGGAAAGCACCATCTGACCCGGAGACATGGACACCAAACATGGACGCAGTACGAGCAACGATCAAATTCACCATTACCAAAGGACGACTGGACACGGAGGTAAAACAGCCAGCCAACACCCCACAGCAGTAAATCCCATCTCATTCTCTCACCCCGACTAACCCCTCGTGTCCCTAGCAGGTCTCGCTTCAGTTGCCGACGATAGGATTTTGAACACTTGGAGGATTAGACTTCAAGTTAACTTGCTACTAACCATGCACGAGACCCCGTTGAATATGGCAGTTACTGGAACTGGTAAATACTGGAAGAGGCATTTCTGTATGAGAAAACATTATGCTCTCAAACTCTTGCGTGTACACATCCTCCTGTTCGAATCGGTACCACTCCCCCAAGTCGAAAGAGGATACGTCCAACCACGCCAGCTCTTCATCTCTCGGACGCTCAAAGCTGTTTTCCACACTCAGACACATCTCTAAGTAACATCAGCATGGTTACCACTCCTCGCCTAGTAAGCTCACCTTTCTGAAAAGTGCAACTCTTCAAGTGATTCATCATAATGTCACGTCTCTGGACATATCCACATCCACTGCAGACGTATTTTCCGAACTGGTGCTGGTTCTTGCAGTGACGATTCATATCGGGCTTTCTTCCACAGCTGACTATGCACTCTGCGTATGGACAAGGGAACTGGTTGTGAACCTTTGCTTGGTGTTCCTTTAGTCGGGAGGTAGTATCGAACATCTGAGAGCACGCCTTGGCCTTGCACTTGACCGATTGCATTGTCGGCTCCATGATCAGTCCGAATGTGTCGCAAATGGAGGCGGTATGATTGATTGCTAGAACGGGCACGTCCTCCTTCATGTACCGCAAGATTCGACCTGTACCCAAGGAAGTTCTAGGTGGTTCCAAGTTGTCTTCGCACTATACATGCACATAGCCGATAAAACGATACATTCGCAAGCAACACATACCAGCAAGGGAGTTCAGTAAGTACCCGTTGTGATACATTCAGAGGCAGGCGTCGCCACAAACATTCTCCCTGCGGCTATCCGAGGGAATGTGTTCTGCCTTGTTTAGCCTCCCTTGCTTTACTCTCGACGCCTTTACCAGTGCTCAAAGAACTAACAAACATTCCCGCACCACATGAAACTGATAAGTGACAACTTACATTGCGTGCTACGAGGCGATCACCATGACGAATCCAAATCGTATGTGACAATTATCTTCTCCGCAAGTTTGCTTACGAGCAGCTCGATGATGCTGGCGCTGGGGTAGGCGTTCTTGACTCACCTGAATGCTCGATTGGATCATATAAAAAGCCTTTTTTAAGTCGCCGTTCCAATGTACTTTGCTACACAAGAATTCAGACAGCTAGAGGCTACACGAGGCCGCAAAGATTATTTGCGCTGTGGCAGGTTGCGTGAAAGGGCGAGGCCGGGCGTGCTTCCCCAAATGTAAATGACTGGCTGAACCAATGAGCTCAGTCAGGTCACAGCTGAGCGCCCGAACCGGATACTGGCAGCTCGAGTCGCCTTGCTTCCCTTTCAAAGAAATCGAGACTTGGCATATGCGGGTCCCCACCAAGGTCGGCGACAATAAACAGAACCAATTCAATGGACCGAGTCGTTACTGGCTGTTTAGGTACACGACGAGGTAAGGGAGTATTGTCTGGTGCGACAGTGCCAGTCGGTGGCCTCCGTCTATCACCACCGCTATTTTAGAAATATGACAGATCGTTTAGACTTCCTGGTTCCATCAATATATCTCTACGAGAGCAGCCCATGTACTCCTCAATATAGTACAAGCTGCTCAGAAAGTAGGTAATCCTTGCGTCGTGCCCAAGTCATACTCGCTATCTGCCTGACTTGATCTGCGAGTTAAGGCACAATGGGTACTGCGTCCTCGTCAAAATTCGCAGCCCTGTCCGAACACCGTCTGTTGAGCTCTAATTCCAACCAAGTAAAATGAGATGAGGAGAAAGTGGGCCTGTCCAGGGCCGAGATCTTCTTCACAACTCTGTCAGATTAGGGTTCGTACATCGTCATGCAGTAGCTACCATTTCATTATTAGATAGAAAGAAAAATGAAGCCCCAAGGCCAAACAAGAAACGATTGACAATTCGACCCTCGACCAGTACTCCTCATGCATCCATGGCCTGGCAAGTTCTGGTACCCAATATTTCGATCAATGCTGCTGCTTATTCATGGAACAATGGAGTGAAGATCTTCCTTCCGTGACCATGGTAGCTATTGAACGAAGTCGGTTCGACTCAAAGCGTCTGCCTGAATCTTCCAGACAGGCTTAGCAAGCGATGTGAATTCAGCGCCGAAAGAGTCGATAATACTCTGTGCATACTCGTCGTCGAGTTCGATCCTCCCTGCACCCGTACCCTCATCACCACCAAACGTTGCGTTCCACCAAGCCTTCTTCCAAGCCATGACTGCCACTTTTCCAGCTTCTGTATCCGGCTGGACATTCTACGCTATGAGGTAGAACGTCGACCTGATCGCATGCTTCTTTATAGGCTTAAAGACTTCAATATCGGAGAATCGTGAGAATGTGTACAGAAGCTCCATCGTGTCTAAGGCTTCAATCTTGTGTAATAGTATGATCAATGTTCCTCCTCGTCGGATGCGCTGCAACGCTAGAATGAGCTGTGAGCTTGTTAGCCGGTTCGCTTCGGTTACCTCCCGGTATTCAGGCCGCTTATGTGTTTGAAGAACTTGACCATCGCAGATGACAAGATCGAATTTTTGGTCGATGAACGGCCTTTCCATACTGAATGAGGCGTGTGCGGGGTGTTTGACAGGGACTTCATCCACCTCAAACTCCTTGGAGAACATCGTGATGTCCTGGTATAGAACAGTAGACCGAGGGGAGTTCAGAAAGACTTCATGACCTCCTTGACCTGGAGGTAGAGTGATGCTGATCGCCTTTGCTGCCGGATTGTACTTGAGGGCACTGGATGTATAGCCACCAGGAGCCATGCAAAGGTCGAGGATTCTAAAACCATCTTCGGGTCGATTGACTTGAGAGAAAGCGCCAGTCTTTGTTTGCATCTCATCCCCAATCTCTTGCATCATTTGGTAGAATCTGACCACAGCTTTGCCCGTGGCACTGTCGGTTCTCTGTCTTTGGTGCTTAAAATGTTCGTCTCCCTTGGTGTTTTTCCACCCCTTCTTAACTTATCAGAATCCTATACTAGTATCTACTCTCCTGGAAATAACACACCTTTTCCTTCAATTCCATAAGCTTAGAATACACTGGTTCTATCTGGCGAAGGCGCTTGTGGAACACTATGATGGCTAACAGCGTCACAATTAGGCTTCTCACGCCAGAATCAACGGGAGCCTCCATCTTGGTGACTTGAGCTGTGCCCTTTTCAATACCCAAATTGCGAAATGGTAACAAGCGTGGGCAAACTGGGATGAGGGTGTGTTCAACCGATTCCTAGGCCTAGTTTGCTGAGGCTACTCTTAAGGCGAGAATGGTGCAGATGCTGTAATGGAGCACTAGATTTCCAAGGATATCGGCATCTTAGCAAGTCGGCAAAGAGAGTGTTAACCAGATTTGTGCTTACATGCAGTGTTGGTCGTCCTGCGGTGTGCTGCGAATGAGCCCAGAAGCCTTGCTCAGCCCAGTGTAGCTAATAGTATTACCTATAAAGTAATACGGCGATAAATACGATACGATACCTTTTAATACTTTACCATGACCTGTAACCATATTAGACCCTCGAATACGTACTATTAAATAATATTGGGTGATATCGCGGTATACTATTAGTATACGGCGGTAATCAGGAGGTTGCGACTCAAGAGGGGGAGAATGAGAAAATTAAGCGAACCACCATATTCAACCTCGCATTAAATCAGAAAAACTCGCACTAGGATAGTACATTTACATCAAGTTAAAGAACAGAATTATCCGATTCCAATGATCTAAGTCTTATAATTTTTGATGGCAAAATGGTAAAGTTATAACCAATTGAATATAGACCCTCGTGGTGATACTGCTTCGCTTAACTCAACACAGCCAAATCGACACCAATATTTTAATATTGCGAGTCTCCTACGAGCCTGGATGCAGATGACGCAAGAAAGTGGTAGTTAGAGGGCACGCGTCAACGCAATTACCCAAATTTGAGCAAGATGGCGCTAGATATTATTTCCATTCCTACAATGTCTGCAGAGCCTGAGCGTGCCTTCTCCTCCATTGGAATCCAGCTTACGAATCGACGGAATAAGGTGACGATAGAGGTCCTGGAGTCGCTAGAGTGCTTGAAATCGTGGTTGAAGCTCAAGGATATAGTGGTGGATGAGAACTCGGAGTAACCTTAATTTGAGATTGAGAGCGACGATACGGTGGTAATACGTTTATACGGTTTGTATTAGTACGTAATTACTGTTATAAATGGTACGGAGTATTTCTCCCATTCTGATTATCCTGGTAGTATTGACCTTGCAAAATATGGGACGTATTACGGAAGTATTACTATTAGCTACACTGCATGAACGCTTTGTTGACAAGCCGGGACCACCGAAATACCTAGATGAATGGATATCTTGCTGGTATAATGACGAAGACGAACCGCCAGTGGCTCATCGGGATAGGAACGCACCTGTCAAGGACTGAGGTCAGTCCTTCTCTGAAGGGGGGGATAATGTTACGGCGCGGGGCCGGTGCCTGGCCAGCTTATCACCTGACAAGGATGAGTCACGGGTTGCGTCACATGACCGGGTTTCATGTATATATACGCCCTCTCCCCCTCTCTCTCCTTCCCTCCTTAGCTTTAGATCCTCGTATATAGGCATTCTACTTCTTTCAGGGCTTCGACCTATTTGCTTAGTGTCTCCCCTGAATCATAAGTAACCGGGCCGCTGTGACGATCGACTCACGTGTTCTGGCATTCAGGGGAATAGGGTCATAGCGAGTTGAACTAGCGCCAGGGGGGTTTCGGTGGCAGATCGTGTATATAAGGAGGCCCTCCCTCAGACTCCTTTTCCTCCCCTATCTTCTTGTTTCCTTCGTATCAGACCTATTAGTTCTCGATAGCCTCAGCCAATGTACTCCCATATACCTCTTGCACTGCTATCTTGGCTAGTGTCGTTACAGCCGCCACATTTAGATAACTATTAACCCTAATATAAAAGACCGCTTTTATCTCGGACTAGTATACTAGGCCGGAATATTATAATTAATTACTTAAGAGCTCTCTTATTATAGATAATAGGTTTACTTATATAATATATTAGATAACTAAGAATAAAAGCTATATTAGGACTTATTAGTACTATTACCTATATTAATAATCTAAATACCTCTCAATAATTAGAGGAATCAGCTAGTTTATCGTTATTACTAGCCAGATAGAAGTTAATATAATCAGTAATATATATAGAGATATCTCTTACCTTTTGTTACGACCTACGATGCGCCTCGTATTCTAACCGACACGGGCTCGTAGCATCGCTTGCTATGCGACGGCGCTAGGCCCAATAGGGAAGACTAGGTGGCGAGCCTGCGACATGTTGATGTGAATGGTACTCGACTACGCTAGGCCCCATTAGGAGGATCCTTCATGTATTTATACTCGAGCCCTCCCTTACGGAGAGCTCTCCTTTCCTCCTTGTCTTTTCTTCTCGATTCTGAGCGTAGCATTAGGCCCAAATACAAAGCTAGAGTCTACTCGCCGTATCAACCTCTTGCCAGCCGTAACATCTTTAGTTTAGGGATATTATATTTTATAAGAACGCGATTAAGGTATTATTCTTAGTCAGGTAGATAATATAGTTCGGTCTATCTCTTATAATCTATACTCTAATTATAGTCTTAATTTCTCTAAGGTCCTTGGTATTAAAGTATTTATCGAATTTAGTCTAGAACTAATAAACTAGAATCTTTATTATAGTTATATATGCGATATTATCTATATAAATAAGTAGACAAATACTATTATTATAAATATTAAAATAAGGATCCGCGTAGGCCTATTAGAATCTAATACTCTTTAATTAATTATAAAGGAATAGATCCTGGTCTCTTCCTATTTACTTTAAATTATATAAATTATATAGGAGCTTTAAAATATATTCTTCCTTGACTAATATACCCGGTAATAGTTTTATAAATAATTACTCCTTAAGATTAGATTCTATAAAAGTATTCTTAATATCAGTGTGATAATTGAATAGAATATAATAGAATATTAGTCACTGTTGGTATCTAACCAAGGTTCGATACCTGATATCAGGGTGACAAAGAATACAACAAGTGAAGTTTGATCAAGTATATTCCGTGTGTCCTTTTCGTACGAAAGGGAAAGCTACCTTAAATACATCAAGTACCAAACCCCGTAGCTCGTATGAGCATTACTCGTACGAAACCAGGAGGCAAGGTATGAAACCAAGCTTCATTAGGCCAGGAGAGACGACTATCTTTGGAAGCTGTCAGAGTAAGAGAATGCCCCCTAGCTAAGGCTATCCCAACAGTCACTATTCTATTATCACGTAGAATACTAAAGGGGAGAGAAGTAAGAATTGGTAAAGTAGTGGGGAGCAGAAGATTGATTGAGAAGTGCTCTCCCCTCCAAGTTGAGGGGAAAGGTTCGCTATTTAAAGTAAGGTAGGTAGGTTTAGCTAGCTGTAGGTGTGCAGGAAGCACACCTGGCCGTTCAGTGGGCTCGCGTAAGAGGTGCCGCTAGCCATGTACCGTGACATCTATTCTATTCAATGAATTTTTATTACTATTCTAATTCTATTCTATTCTATTCTATTCTATTCTATTCTATTCTATTCTATTCTATTCTATTCTATTCTATTCTATTCTATTTAAATAGTTTGAATAATTTTTATCACACTGATTGGCCGCGAGTTCAAGATCCATCTGAGCACCTCAGCAAAAATTCAAGTATGGCGGCATGCAGTCATAGCTATCTCGCGCCGACATCTACAGCAGGGGAAATTTAAAAAGGACTATAATCTTGGACAGACGCCAACGTGGGCAGACAAGCAGTCATGCCACACGACTCCGGTTGCTGGTGCTGTTTACGCTCGTGGGATTGAAGAGGCACCAGGGTATGTTGCATCAGGTCGAGCTGAATACCGTCAGATTAGCCGTGAGTGGCATTCCTGGCTTGGGTTTGCGTTGTATCTAGGCAGCCGCGCTTCTGCTTCCAAGCCACTTAGAACGGCAGAATGGAGTAGGACTAGCTCTAGGCTACCTACGAAGCGGAAGGCTTTTGAGGAGTTGTCTTCAAACCAAAGGCAGAGGATAGATTCGAGCTGTACAAAGGCAGGAGATGAGTCTTCCGAATGTTAAATCTAAGGCTACAAATCATATACAGGATGCGTAGAGTAGAGTATTATTATTAGCAATAAACTTAAATAGGGCAGTTATATTATTTACCACGACTGTATGTCTAACATTCCTTACTAGCAAGTATGGTGCTTAAATAGTATTAGGGCTTAATACCACTGTGAAGTCACGTGAGGGTGAATGGTGTAGGCAAGAGCAGGGATTTGCCGGTGCTCACCGCCTAATGCGGGACAGTAACATATAAAATGGAGGCTTGTCTCCACTAGACGTCAACATCCGGAATACTCCGTCTTTGGGTTGTTACAAGAATTAAGAATCTAGATTATGACCTCTTCGGCAAACGCGTGCGCTGTGGCACTTCAGGAATCAACACAAACGTCAACACCCACACAATGGTCTGACGAGCGATGGGATGTGCCCCCTATCAAGCAAAGCGACCGTGCTCGATATCAGCAGTGGCTCGAGTCGAGCGGATTTCCCGCTGCCTCTAACCCACAGGTCTGGGAGGCCATCTGTACGAACTGGATCAGTTTTCTCTCTGCGACTGGTACTATACCAAAGCCCGAACTTGCGCCGTGTCGTAAGGTCGTGACCTGGGAGCCTAGAGGGTCGGAATCACCACAGGCCCGGGCCAAGCGGTTCAAGCAAGATCGGAAGACACGTCGATGTATCCAGGAGGCGGCGTGGCTAATGTTTGACGAGCTAGAGACTCTTGCAGAGCGGTGGCCGGTCCCTGTCCGTACCATCGTCAACCAGGCGGGATTAGGAACCGCGCAAGGACCCTTCGAGAGCTGGGATGCCAAGGTGAACCTACGGAAACGGCGACGGGGGAACTCGATCTGGACCGGGCTGGTGTGCTTCCTCATTCACTCCTACGATGAAGGCACACTAGAGGAGATGGGGTTGAAGCTCAGCGAGGGACTCTGCGATAGCATCATGGACGTCACAGAGGCGGTGGTTTGGCACGGTGGGATTGGTCAGAGCCCCAACCGAACCCGGGGTCCTGTGGAAGATGCGGTTGAGGAGCTGCTCATGGAATTGATCACCGACCCGAAGGCTACATTTCAAACGAACCCGCTGCTCTGGTGGGTAGGCATCCTCGTCCAGTCGTCGCTCGGCACGGGCAGAGATGACTACATCAGCCGCGGGCGATTCAACATCAATATTCTCCCGATGGATGTGGATATCCGAGGACGGCTCGAGGCACTCCTCCATTACTGCCAAGTGTTTGTGCTTCACTGTACGATGCAGACGTGGAAGACAAGCACGGTGCAAATGGACGAGGTGCGCGGCAGCATGGCAACCATCGACTTGGAGTGGCTTAATGCCGACAACGACCAGCGGCCTCCACCCAGTGCTGATACGCGGAACTGTCAGTCGGTGGCGTGGAAGGACTTGGTTAAACATTTGCGGGAACAGAGTAAATCATTCCTAGGAGAGAAGCCCAGGACGGTCGGGGAGCAGCTTCGGCTACTGTTGGAGGAGAGTAGCGGTGTTAGCTAGTTTAAGTTTGAGAGGCTGGTGTCGTGTTTCTAGTTTTTGATATAAGAGCGCTATTCACAGTCCCAAAATTTGGAATATATATATGAGCACTATTAGAACCCAGATGGATTAATTGGGAACGAAGAAGCATTGCGACGATGGGATTTCCCATTTCCCCACCCACGTCCAGCCCAGTAGAAGGGTTAGCCAAACCGAAAACAGGAGGATTACAATGCACATTAGTAGCAGCAGGTAAGGTGTGCGGCGTGATACGTTTCACAGTCGGCGGAATAAGAGCACATTGCATTAATGAACACGGTTAGAAATGCACCAACAAGGGAGGACGTAGAAAGAAGCATGGCGTCCACCCAGGCACCAACACGCCATGGCGAGCAGGCGTCAAATGTCAGCGTTTTTTTGTCCAAGGAGCCAAATCCGGGTATTTCGAGGTACAAGCCACGGATGCAGAGCAAATTCCCAGTCGAGCCCAGATCAAGTCGCGGATTGATCAATTCAAAGCAGCCAAGGGAGAGATGGAAGCGGCATTGCGGGCAGCGGAAGCAAAAGAACGTCGAGAGATCAAGGAGTTTGACGAAGCCAGAGAGTCGAACCCATGGTTGCGCCGTGTGAAATGGCAAGCCCATACGGCCGGTTTAGACGCGGAGAAATTGCGGGAGTTAGTCAGTCCCGTGGGAGATGATGAGCCCGAATTGCAGGTGCTATATAAAGCGTTCGATTGGATGATCCAAAACGCCCAGTATACCACGGTGCAAGAGGTTGTAGGGCAAGCAGCGTTGTTTGAGGTCAACAAGAAAAAGGCAAAGCAGGAGACCCAGATGCCGTTTGACAGTTGGATGGATATACAACCGTTCGATCATATACCCAGGTGTGGAGACAGATTTTGGGTTATATTTTCCGTGCAGAGGATACCGAGCCAGAGGACCGTCCAGCATATCAGTTGACCAGTAGCCAGGCAATTAACATTCAAAAGGTGAGGGATGAGATTAGGAAGTTTCAAGAATGGAAAGATGGAGAGGGCAAGCAAGCAGAGGAGTCCGGCGATGAAGAAGGGAGCAAACACAAGGGGGAAAGTCAGGAGGACGAGGAGGACGAGAGCGATGAGGAGATTGAAAAGATGAGGGTAATCCAACGGGAGGTATTGCGGTTGTGTATCAGTTTGTTAAACCATCCATTGCAAGACAACGAGTACAAAAGTGCCATTATCAGCGGATTGGCGATATTAGGCATGAAAGACGATGGAGGTTGGTTGAATGCCGAGGATTACACGCCCAAATATTCCGCCGTCATCAAATTGGCCCGGTTGATGGTTGTCCAGGAGGCATACGAGAAGAAGAAAGAGGCCATGCGGCGGTTGCAAGAGAACGACAACGAAATCACCGAAGCAATTGCCCGCGAGCAGACCGTCAGTTATTACCATTTGATTGGGAAGATGGTGAAGCGGTTTATGACCATGGCCAACGGCAAGAGAGATCCCACCCCCATGCAGTGGATTTTCCAGGCCCGATCGTATGGATTAAAGATCAGATATACCACCACGGCCGAAGGGTGCATCCAGTGGATTGGGGATACCATTTTATACCAGCAGATCCGATTTAGCATGGCCGAGGTCCGGTCCATGGTCCATGGGTTGGTGCGAGAAGCCCGGGAGGTGTTGTTTAAGGATTTGATATTGGTGGATATGGATTCCCAGGGGCAGGTCGATTCCACGCAGATGCCCGGCATTGATTGGGATACCATGGTGGATAATCCGACGGAGAGTCGAGTTGGGTGGTCATTTTTGGATGACGAACGCAGCAGGTTTGAAGTGGATGGGAAATGGTGGTTATATCAACGCATGTTTACCGAGCAGAGGATCCGGCAACGATTTACCACCGAATCCAGCGAGGGGGGACGTTCCGTGATTCGGAAAGAGATTGCAGAGCAGTATCACTGCCACGTACAACAGTTTTTGGTATTGTTATTGTTGTTGTTCCATTTATGCGGCGGCCAGCCAGGACGAGCACCCGAGATTTTGGGATTGCGGTGGAAGAATAGCCGTCAAGGGGGCATTCGGAATATCATCATGGAGAATGCCATGGTGGCATTTGTGACCGGGTATCATAAAGGATATCGCAGCAGTGGCAATATCAAAATCATCCACCGGTATTTGCCCCGTGAGGTGGGGGAGTTATTGGTGTATTATTTGTGGTTGGTTTTGCCGTTCCATGAGAAGTTGCAATGGGAAAGCCGCGGTAGGCGGTGCAACAGTCCGTTTTTATGGGGAGATAGTACGAAGGTTGAGCATCGACGTTGGACAGGTCCCAGGAAGCATCGAGCGGCGGGGGAAGAGGCCAAGGACGAAGACCCAAACCACAGGTGGACGTCAGAGGCGATGAGACGAGCATTACAAGAAGCCAGCATGAGTTTGATTGGGGTGAAGATCCATATCAGTTGTTGGCGGGATAGTGCCATTGCCACATTGCCATATCCCGCCGGTATTGTCGAGAGGCCCCGTTTCCCAGTGGTGACCCCACGATCGACGATGGAGCAGGGGCCGACCAGACGACGATGATGAGCACGATTTGCAAGCCGGTCACGGAACCCATGTTGCTGGAATGATATATGCGCGAGAATTAATGGAAAATCGAGATACGGTCGTTGGTCGTCGAGGCAAGTTTCGGAACGTCAGTGAGGGTTGGCATAAGTTTTTGAATTTTACACCCAGCCATGAGGACCCACGGCCCAAAACCAAGAGGAAACGTCCAACGATTGGCGATGATATGCACGATGCCCAGATCGCGCAATGGAAGCGGTTAAAGACCGTGGATATCCATTCCGAGTTGCAAAGCATTGTCGGGGAGGGGGCCACATTCCGGGGGAAGCAAAAAGAGGCGTTGAGAGTCATCATAGCCCATGCGAGTCCCATTTTGATCGTCATGGGTACCGGAGCCGGGAAGAGTTTGTTATTCCAGTTGCCAGCACGTAGCCAAAAGTCGGGCACCACGGTGGTAGTCGTGCCATTAAGACATTAGAGCGGGATTTGGATGAGAGGTGTTGCAGAGCCGGGATATCCAGCATCATATGAGATACTACCCAGTCCGACCGCATAGCCCAGATTGTATTCGTCCAGCCCGAATCCGCGGTGGGGACCAGATTTGGCCAATATTTGAATCGATTAGAGGGTTTAGGGCAGTTGGATCGGATTGTCATCGACGAGTGCCACACCGTATTGCAAAGCCGTCCCGATTTCCGGCCCAAGATGAAAGACGCCGGAGCGGCGTTGAAGGAAAGAGGCAAGCCGATGATATTTTTGACCGCCACATTGTCCCCCGCCAGCGAAGCCGAGTTTTTTGATATCATGCTGCAAATGCCCCAGGTCCGTCCCATCCGAGGAATCACCACACGGCCCAACATAAGGTATTCCGTGTTTGAATATGAGGAGGGTGTTGACCAGATCGATGCCGTCGGCCATTTGATCAGGCGGAAATTGGTGTAATACCCCGCGCCTGCCAAGATTATTATATATCTCCCAGGCCACCTCCCACCTACGAGACCAGCACCAGGTTACAGAGTCGGATCGGAGGGGCCTAACTCGTTACCTGACTTCGGTTTATCCAAAGGGGTTCCGCAACCCTGCAGACCTTCCTCCGCGAGATGATCAACTACGCGTACTGTACATGATGGCTTTTGCTTTTCTTGTCGGGAGTGCAGCTATTACACAATCAAGTACCCTGAACTCTCCAAACATATGTCGAAGAACCACCTCAATGGCTGGCAAGCATCGCGTGCACGGATCCAGGATCTTTAGCGTTGTTACCTTAAGCTTCACTCTTCTGAGGGACTTACAACTCAGTGCAGTGCGACTTCGTTAGCTTAGGTAGACATTCATTTGGATTTCGGGAGCTCTAGCTTCATAGCCTCTGCTGGCTGCAGTGTTGAGTTCGATGACCGCTATCTTCGAACAGTGTCTACTAAGCCTCGTCCTCAGCTTTTGTGAACTGCGAATAAAGAATCTCCAAATCCGCCCGAAGGCTTTCCTTACGCTTCACAAATGCACTATTTGGCTGCCACCATATTTCGCCGTCTTAATGCTAATTGCACTTCCCTCCACCGGCCCATATGCATCTAGCACGTGGGATTTCAACTGTCATCTCAAAACATAGTTTGTACTTCGTTCTGTAAATGGTCTGACCACCTGACCAGTATCAGTCTGTATTATCTTGTTTAATAAACAACTTGGCTAGGGCAACAATTGTCTCAGCGGCCAGCTTCCGATGCTCTGGAACTTCGAGATCAAAATCCCTTGACCGATGAATTATAAGATGTGGAAGCTCTGGCGGTGGGGTTTTGGAGTAGATGTAGGCAATGTATTCGGGCGCGAAGTCGGCGTGAAGAAAGACGATGGTTGCCTGGTGTATTGAGATTAAGAAGCGACTAAGAGTGGTTAGATGATAGACCGAGATCAAGGAAGGTGAGGCAAAGCTTACCATCGATCTCTGTTGTCCAAATCCTCGTGCTCTCCATCCTCAACTATCGACATCACCGACCCAAGCATCTCACACACCTGCTGCGCAATTACCCGATCGGAAACGGTCCCCCTTCCGAAAGCATCAGCTTGCGTATACCGAGATTTCGCTTCTAAGCTACACAAGAATGACTCATTCGTCGACCATTTGAGAGTAAAAGTGTTCCGTTTACGCTGGATGATTGAGCCATCGTCTTGACAAATGCAGGATATGTTCAAGGACTCAAGCCTGAATGCCTTCGGAGCTCTGGAGAACTCGATGCGGGAGTTTGGGGAAGTCTGGCCTGACAGACGGTCGGGCACAGATGAGATGAATTGTGCGGCTAGATCTGCGGAGATTGCTTCGTGTTTGGTGCGGTCAAGCTGAATGTCATAGTCCCACCCATCCTCGGAGTGAGGCGTGAAAGGAGATGATGTAGGGTGGCGTGCGCGACCCCCCTCTGTTACAACGCTGGCTGGAGATGAAAGCCCCTGACCTGTATCGTACTCTGGCCGATTGATAGGCTTGCGATCTCTTTGTGGGCGGTCATTCGCGGCGCTGGTGAGATCTGGCAAGCGTGACACATCAGCCAACGCAACATAGAAAGAGTCGAAGACGCCGCCGTTCGCACGCAGTTCTGCGTGGCTCATTTTGCTGATCTGCGAGGAGGATAGGCTCGTAAGATCTGCTACTTTAGCAGAGCAGGCGTCGACTGTATTGCGGGCGACGGGCATGTAAGGCTCCAGGATTGGCAGTGTATGGCAGGGTTGAACGACGGCGCGGCAGGCTTCGAGGTGCTGGACTGTCCAACTGCTGCCGTTTGCATTTTGAAGCGATGTCGCAAGCGCGTGTATAGTGTTTGCTGCGTGATTTGGGAAACGGCGGTTGAAGTCATCAACTGTAGATGGATATATTGTTGCTGTCGTAGCCATAGAGGATAAGCTGGCTGTGAAGACGCCAGCGCAATATACCAAGATTCCAGATTATTAAGCTGATAGAAGTGCCTCCGCCATAATAAAGAGAAGTCATGAATAAAACAAGACAGCAAGTAAGCAAAAAGTGTTGTCGTGTTGTGTTGGGAGGAGGGGCTTAAACAAAGGCACGTAAAAGGTGCCTCGGAATATCTTTTCTCCTCGGTCCGACCCGGAAGGTCGCCTCACAACAAGACGTCGCTCGCATCGCGACAAAATCACGACACAACACCACACCATGTCTACCCACCCTCAAAGCTCTCTTTTCACCCCCCCGGAAAGAGGATCGATCCACGCGATTCTAGTTGCAAATCCTTCCAGGCGTTTGTATACCCACCCACTGGAATGGAAGGAACAATTAGAACACTTGAGCTGCGAGCTTCACCCCCCCGCACTGTCCCTCGACCATGAAATCGTGGGTGACGAAGCTATGCAGAATGTTCCCCTTACTCATGGCTCAGATTGGAACGATATCCGGGGAGCTGTCATTGAAGTCCAAGATTGTAGGAAGAGAAAGTCGAGAGACGAGCAAATGCGTAGCCTTTTCGCGAAACTATCAGCAGTGGCAACTGGATCACAACTACAAAGGTCTGCATCCCGTCTTCCACCAATACAATGCTAGACCATAGCTAATTGCCACCTTTGAAGTAACAACTTAGCATTTCAATACGATGGCCGTACTGTGGCACAGATCCGTCTGCCCCTCGTTTTCTGCGATCAACAACCATCTCAGGATCCAGCATGGGCATGGGCATACATAGATGGAACTTGGTCTTCGGAGCAGCGATATAACTTCCACAGCCGTCGGAAAAGGTCATTTTCGTATGCCACGCGAGCAGTCAAAGATATCAAAGATCTCCCTCTCGACCCCCTCTACGTCGCCATCTTGATTGCTCTGGCTCAAAAGTCGAGAGGAGCAAGACCACCTTGTGCATTCAAGACGCCGCCGAAGGTACATCAGCGATCTACTAATCCAGCCTCAAATTGCTGATATATTACCTTATAGGTCTCTCTTTTCGTCCCAGAACACACCGCAGGCACCAGCTCAACGGATAAGCAAAGCGATTCGAGCCGCACGCCTCAAGCTTTGGTCACTAGCTTAAAGCAGTACACCGCGACCATCACAGACGAGTATTTGCAGAAATTCGATGATCCCTATCACTTCCACGACAGTGCTCTGCATATTCACCAGGAATCGTTCCGTGTCGGTCTGCCATCAACTATGTTCCAGGCAATACGAGCAGCTTCTCGTGCTCAGAATCTATCATTGGTTCCCTCGACTATAAGTAAGAAAAGGAAAGCGCTGGGCGATATCACAGAGGTGGCCAATAAAGTACGACGAACGGAAAGGGTCGAGGCGGATGGGAACAAGGGACGAGGTTGAACGGCGACATACACAAATCAAGCATTGAAGGGTCGCGGAGGAGTCATTTGGTACAGGGTCATGGCAATAGGCGAACCGCTCTCCAAACCCAAGCCCTCGATGCGCCGGATCACAGGTGGATCTTTCCTCGATCCGAAGGATTCCACAGAAGATTTAGAATGCGAGTTCCATATGAAGGCCCTTGCTACCAGGATATCTGTATTGAGTTGGGATATACGGGCTAGGAGACGGTACCTTCTCCGAAGGCTCAGTGACCTCGACTCCACCTCCTGGCGGTAACAGTAGAGGCGGAGGTGGAGGCGGGAGCATCGCGAGTACCACTGCTCCTCCAACGAGCACGCCCCCCCAACGCCGACAGCAATAGCATTCTGGACCCCAACCGCCTTGCTCGGTATATCGCTGCGTACACAATGTCAGAGGCTCCCCTAACGTCTGCGAGTACCAATGAGAGATCCACGACGCGCCCATGACCATCCTTTACAGCTACGACGGCTGCAACTTCAAGAAAGCGCTCTACACATCCATTTTCGACTCGCCTTCCGAAACCACACTTCTCTCTCTCGGTAAATTCAATACGCCGGACGGGCATAAGCGCAGAAACAAATCTCTGAGCAAGAATGGTGGGAGATCGTCCTCTGACGTGTTAAAGTGGCGATTAATACCTTTGGGCGGACGCTATTGACTCGGTACATTCCTTTTGACACTCCTTCCTCCCGTTTCGTCGCTCATTGACAGTTGCAGGACTCGCCCCTATTTCCATCCACTGACCTCACTGAAGACCTCCAGATGTCACCGACTCCGCTGACATCTCGCCCCGCCAAAATGCTATCTTTGACGCCGTCGTGTTCGTGAATAGGCTCAACGAAGCCCACGCTGGGCTGGTCGCCGGAACAAGGCAGGGGGCTCTAGATATGGTACATATTGGACGAGGTGTTTGAGAGTGGTTGAGGGCCGGCTGGGGTCTGTCTGGGTTAGGGAGGAGGTTCAGGGGCCTGGGACGGTTAGGGAGATAAAATAAGGATGATACATTGGTACAATTATCGTTGTCCGCTTGAAATGGGATGAGTTGTTAACAGAACGCGCCGCCAAATAAGGGGAGGGGGGCTAAGAGAGTCCCGAGGGGCAAGGAAAGCATTCTTGAAAGGCCATAGAAATGGGACTACTCTCTGACCAGATGCAAATTCGACTGCTCGCAAAGTGGCTATCCACCTTTATCGATCCCTCCTCCGACTCCTCCATCTCCATCCCTATCTCTACCGATATCTCCGTCCTTCCTACTACCAGTACTTCTATCCCCGTTTCTGAACATCCTCCCATTTCTACATTTCTCTCCTATACTTTTCTATTCCCTAGCTTAGTTACTCTCACAACTTATTCCGCTACTGTCACGGGCCTGGACCCGGCATCGGGGCTGGAAGGATCTCCCGCCCAAACTGCCTTGTGACATCCTTCGTTGGTTGGGTAGCCACGCAGCCCCGCACAATTCTCTCTCGTCGCAGCCTAAGATCCTTCTCTTCCTTCTTCTTTCTAATACACAATGCACATGAGTCCAAAGCCTTGAACCTTGTCCCGATTCCTGTCGTCTCATGTCGTCTCTTGTTCCTGCGATTCGGGAAAAATGAGCCTCATCACGCTCCTTCTTTGATAACCTTACCAGTCCTAATCTTCTCATTTCCATTGCACGCACACACGTTCTCGTCTCGCTCCTTTCTGCCTCCCTTATCTTGACAAACCAAACTTGAGACTGACACGAGCATTTGCTTTCAGCCTTTCGACATGTCTGCTCGCATTGAAGCACATCATACGGAGAAGCGGCTTGCGGGGTCCTTGGTAGACACAACAATGTTAGAGGCCTCTGAAGTACGGAAATCAGCACCTCCTTTTGGACCTCACACAGTTGGAACCCCATCGATGGAACCTAGTGCATCTGTTATGGAAGCCTGTGCTGAGCGGAGGAGGTCACGGAGAAGGCAGCGCGGGCAGCGCGAGCAGTGCGAGCAGCGCGACCCATCCCCATCTCTACTGTCTAGCGAAATATCCCAAACTGGGAATACCAGATCCAGATCCAGAGAAGAGACTACCATGCCGAATGGTGACCAGGTGTCCGTGGTTCGTTAGTGGAATGGAGACAAAAGAATGACCCTGAGAATCACTATGCGAAGTAACAAGCCCCAAGGGAATGTAACCTTGTGGAGAAGACTTACACCACTTTCTCTCCCTGAAAAAATAAGAATAATCAGTAGACGAGCAGAGAGAGCAAAAGACAGAATTGGACGAGATTTGGAGCACCAGCAAAGGGAGGCGGAAATACAAAGGATCTCAGAGAAGTTAGCACGACAGGTTCAGAGATTACAACAAGAGCCAGAGCTCAGTTTAGAAGGTATTGGAGGATATGAGGAAGGACATGAGGAACCTCGTCGAAAGGTCGATCCCATCAAACCACCAAGACTCGAGCCTCAGAGGACGCTCGTTCATTCGACATCACAGAAAAAGCCAGGACTCTGTCAGCTTTGCAGTGCAATCGACTTCAAATCTGTATTTGATTCGGCTCATGTTATTCATGACTGATTCGGCATTACCTTGCCTTTAAAAAAGTGGACCGACCGCCGGACACCTGAGACTGACTGTCACTGCTGCCACCTCCTTTCGTTTTTACTCTCAGCAAAGACGCTCAGCTCTTATCGAGGCTCCTGCGAACTTAGGCTACTTTCTACAGCCCAGAACATCCTTAATCTTCAGTCGCCTTTACCAGACGAGATTCGAAAGCACGATCTTGAAGCAATGGTCCTTCAACCTTCGCCTGCTTGGAGTCAAGAGTACACTCCCGAAAGTTACCTCTACCGGGTCGATTGCTCGAACTCGGTCCTTCCAGAAGATGTTTCAGAGCCTTTAATCCCCCGCAAGTCAATTTTGAGCTCCTCAGACAGTGGTTGGTCTTCTGCCGGTCTCATCATAGGCGGAGCGATTCTTGCAATTCTAGACCGACGCAAGCCCTACATAACCTCAAATTGATTGACTGTAGTAACCTTGCAGTCATCAATGCCCCGGCCAGTCCTTCTTACGCAGCATTGAGCTATGTATGGGGCCCTCCTATAATCCAAGTCGAGCAGCCTGAAGTTGAAGACTCCCAGTTCCTCGAACTTTCATTGCTACCTAACGTCATCCAAGACGCGATTAAAGCAACCATGGAATTGGGAATTTCTTTTCTCTGGGTCGATCAATATTGCATTGATCAAAGGTGCCCTGAGGAAAAGCACGAGCAGATACAAAATATAGACCTAATTTATCAGCAAGCTGAAATCACCATCGTTACTACTACTAGCTCTGATCAGACGTACGGGCTCCCAGGCGTCAATAATTGTTCCAGAAGCCCTCCGGGCCAGTAAGACTTGTGGATGGTATACATCTTGCAGCCACATTGGGTCATCCCCGCTGCGCAATTGAAAAATCAACATGGTTCACAAGAGGATGGACTTACCAGGAAGCATGGCTATCTCGTCGGAACCTGGTATTCACAAAAGATCAAGTTTACTTCGAGTGCCAAAACATGCACTGCTATGAATCCATGCAGGTGCCACTAGTAGCCCTTCACAGGCATGATAAGAGCATGTTCCTTGCTTCCGTCCCCTCTGGGATATTTTTTGGTGAAAAGCCCGGCGTGGACAAGTACGACAGAGCACTGGGATTCTGCGGCAGGAACCAGAGTGGCCAGTAAGTCAGTCTAGTTAAGCTCTCTTATTAAGTTGAGCCAAAATTCGTAATCAGTCAGTTGGTAGCCCTAACCCTAATAAGTCAGTTGCTAAAAGCTCAACTTAACTAGACTGTCAGTTGAGAGGTAGGAAAATCCTCATAATAGGGTCAGTTTTGGTGGTGCAGCTCTTTTGAGTGAGGCCTCTGGTAAATTTGACTCGGCTAAGGCAAAATCAAGGCCTCTGATTGGCCCAACAGCTCCAAAGGCACCAGAAATTGATTACGTAACCCCGCCGGCATCATCCAAACTCACAATCCTGCTGCCGCTCTGCCAAAAATCCATCAAACAACTGCAAATATGGCTTCCTCGCACGCCTCTCCTATGATTATTAAAGATGATAAAAAGGACTACTTGAAGAGTATACTTAATGCGGCCGCACTAATCACCAGAGGTCGAACCGCAGTTGTTTCTGGCCGAAGAGATCAGTATTTCCATTATCTTCAAGAGCCTCCTGTAGAGCATATGGGAGTGATAGAGTACTGGAAACTGCGTGAGGCCGAGTGGCCGCAGTTAGCTCAAATAGCCTTTGATTTTCTAGCTATTCCTGCCATGAGCTCTGAGTGCGAACGAGTCTTTTCCTCCTGTGCAAAACAGACTACTCCAGAGAGCTCTAATCTGTCGGGGGAGACGCTGTGGCACCAGGAGTGCTTGAAGAATTGGCAAAATCGTGGTGCCATTGAAATCGCCGGAGCCTACAAAGCTGTGTTGTTAGAAGTTTGATTTTGTAATATATCTTCAGTTTAAATCAGTACTGATCAATTTACTCAGTTTCAGCTAGTCAGTTGCTCTCTTTTATATCAGTCAGTCAGTCGAGAGATTTTCTCAACTGATACTGACTTAGCTGACTTATTGGCCACTCTGGCAGGAACTACGTACCTTTGGACCGAAAATTTTTCCAGTTCTTGACACATGTCGAGAAATACTCAACGCGGAAGCTCACTCATGAATCGGACAGCCTCGACGCATTACGTGGCGTTTTGAAGACATTTGCCGTAGCGGATCCATTAATTTACCAAATCTGGGGAATCCCAATTGCTGGATACGGTGATATTCAGTTTACTACCTTGGCTCGTGGGTTTTCTCATGGACTGTTCTGGGTCCGAAATAGACCAACCCCTTTCTATTTCGCGCGAAGAAGGGAATTTCCCTCTTGGTCTTGGGCTGGATGGAAAGGACTTGTCAGATTCGTTGGAAAACAAGACTTCCATTCGTTTGATTCGTGCCTCCTCGACATTACATTCCACTACAACTGCGGATGTCAAGTCAACCTAGAGCCTCGTCTTCACGGGACTAGTTGTGGCTTATGGAGTTCTAAGGTGGACCTTGAACTGGAGACAAGCATGCAGAAGATCTTTGGAAATACCAACCACAAGCGGCATTTAAGTCCGCGGCTTGGTCTGCATGCAAGGATTCTCAGTCCTGAGGGCTTAGAGTTACTGCATACTGGTAATAATGAGCGATTGCCAGAAGCCGGCCGACATTTAGGCGAACGTTGTCCCCAGGATATCAATATCACACTCCTAACCGAGAGAACTAACACCACTCCCGTAAAGTATCCAGGACGATTTAAATTGGATGCCATACTTCATGACGGTGTAGACGTCATTCAGAACATTAAGCAAGACAATTGGGCCTGTTTGGCCCATGTTCTTGTTCCAACGACATTGTTACACCGGGTCTCATATTCTTTCTTGTGGTGGAGTGGACTTGGCGGAAGCGGTTCATACAGAGGTCGATTAAGCCTGATAAGCCTTGGGAGGCTTTCCGGGTTGGGATTCTGGAGGTCTCTTCTACAATGAACGGGATGAATAAGGAAATTCTCGACAGATGCTGTAAGAGAAAACACCATGTGTGTTTAGTGTAGTTGTTTTAACTTAGCATGTTCTTACAAGTATTACTGTGCAGCTAGCAAAAAGATCCTTATTTGCAGGATGCGCTTCTAAGTCTGGACTACTGCTTTTGATCGTAAATGACGGCCAGAGCGGGTGGTGCTTCCCCGAAGGAAGGAGATGCGGGAGAGCACTCGCACAGGGCCGCCCCGCCGAACCACGCCGTACGCGGATAGGAACTCGCGGAGTGGAGGAAGGTATAAAGGCACTCCCACCAGGGCCGCCCTTTACTTGTTATGTGAGGCCCCTTTTTTAGTTGGAAAGGGGCGCACGTTTTAAGGGCTAGCTCTTTTTCGTAGTTAATTAATACACTTTTTTAATCGGAAAGTACGGTAAGAAAGGAGGGTCTTATATTATAAAAAAAATCTTAAGTATGATATTTGCTAATAATTACGTTATCCCCGCTTAACATTACATCCTTCTACGATAGATATTACTAAGGTTATCTTTTGCTTCTCTACGCCCGTAAGCTCGAATTTTTCTTCCTCTAGAAGCTTAATTATAGGATATCTCGGCTAGCAAAGTCGAACTCCCACTTGTCCGTGGTGCTGGGTACGAACCTGTATCTTGTATACAAAGCCGATGGGAGATAAGCGCAATTATCGCTAGAGTTGAAAAGGTCATAGGAAGTGTTTCGTTATTTAGCTCCTTACCTTAGGAATAAGTACGCCGTCAAATCTATACTACTAACTGCCTAAGTACGCAGCCGCGCTGGGTGAACAGGATACTTCTGGGGTGTTAATTGTAAAGTTTTCACTTTTGCGACTGGGGTCCCGAAAGGCTTTCTACGCGACTAAGGGCCCGAGGTTCGAACGTGTTCGTAAGGGGCTTGATATAGGAGATAACAAAGCAGTTGTTTAAAAAGGAGAAGGTTGCTTTTGGAGCACTGCGAGGGTGCGCGAGCCTGGCGAGAAACAAGGCGACAAAGAGGGCACGATCAAAGGGAATAGGTTAGATGGATAACTTCGGTACCATGAGAAGACCTCTTGCAGAGGCATGCCTGAAGACGAATCGTAGGAGTACTCTCCTTGTTTACCTTACGAAACGCGGACGCATAACACATAAGGCAGGAAGGCTAGGAGGCGCTAGAACTAGGGCATTAATAGTGCTACTAATAAGCTGGGGAACCAAGTATATGAAGGAAGATGAGCATACACTTTAGTTAGTAAGAGGGAAACGTTACCGTTAAGTCGTAAGCTTGGATTTAGTGATAATAACTCTTGCGAGACATAGTTGGCCTTATTTAGAAAGGAAAGATCTAGTAAGGTATCGCGAAGTGGTGTAAAAAGCCATGGGGCGAAGTATATAATGATAGCGACGGACTGAACGCCTGGGGTTCTATACGACACTGCTTATATAGCTCGAGAGGACGGATGCGTGTATTGGTCTATAATAGGGTATAACAATTGGTTTGAGATGCCGGGTAGGCTTAAGGAGCAAACTGCGAAGAAGACACAGGGAGAAGGCTGGCTACTTGTGAGGGAATGGTTAATACTCAGTTGCTATGGAAATAGCTAAATGAATGCTTTGTATATAACCTTGGATCTTCTTTAGATCCCCTTTTCTTTTCGCGTTTATTTTAGTTAACATAGTTATCCCTTAACAAGGTGGAGGTAAAGGCGGAGGATAGCGTACGATTGAGTACTAATGAATCAGGAGCCTTGAATAGCCTATTATTATGTTGTGATAAAGTATCAGAGGGTTGTGAAGACATTTTGTTGTGATATAGGTAGGGTTCCTAAGCTTGATAAGCGATGGTTAGATTAAGTGATTTGAAGCTAACCGAATTAACTCTGGGAAAGACCTACTAAGAGACGTCCCTGCGAAGCGAAAATTAGTTAGAGATTGGAAGAAGAAGTAATAGCAGCATGCTTAATTGTAAAAGCTGGGTGTTTAGGTATTATTATATAGATAAGGAAGTTGTCCCTTTCGTAACGTGAAGCCCATCGAAGTAGACACTCGTCGTCCTATCCCAGCTAAGAAGAAGCCTAGAACGTTACTCCCTCAACGAACGACAACAATGAAACGAACGATATCCAGACTATGATATCTACTAATAATAGCCTTCGACGGCAGATTGATTCAGATGAACATAAGACCGCAAAAGCGAAAATGAAGCTTGCAGGTAAGCTGCTTAACGCCTGGGTCTCTGATGGCATCAAGATCGAGATCGAAGACTATGCAGACGCCAAGGGGGCTTACGACTTCATCAAGAAGATACGCGGTCGCCAATGAACGTGCGCGTGATAACTTATTGAATTAACTCAACGAACTCAAGCTTGAAGACTGCTCGTTTATGATTGAGTACGCCAAGCTTCCGTGACTTCAAAGAGAAGTACAACTGGATTCGCTCGACCAAACCTGACAATGCTCCTGACCTGGGTTATCTTTACGAACGTCTCCATGTTGAAGAACTCAAGCAAATCCGGTTGAAGGAAGAACGGAAGGCGAAGGACGGAACATGGGGCCCCAAGTGCGCAGCCTAGTCCGGACTAAGCTGTTCACCTCACGCGTTTTCAGCTCGGTGACGCTGTCCTTCTTCGAGTCTTCCGCTGTGCCAGTCCTTGTCCTCGATGATAATCACGGCCGTAACACGCTCCCCAGCCCTCCCGGCACGTCCGGCTTCTTGGGCATAGTCAATAATACTATGCGGGGCTTTGAGGTGAAAAATATGTGTGATGCCTGGCACATCAATTCCCGTCCCAAGGGCAGCCGTAGCTACAATATAGGGTGTTTCACTCTGGAGCCAAGCGTGGAAGCCAGATTCCCGCTGCGCAAGAAAGTGAGCACCGCTATCCATAGGATTCCCATGGTAATAGTGGCATCCCAACTGCCGAGCTAGCGCTTTGTATTTAGCATGGCTGGTGCCGTAGGTCACGCCCTTCTCCCCCGGCGCCAGACACCCAAGCCGAGCATCAACCAGCTTCCTGGCTTCCATTGGCCCTCGCCTATTACGGACCCGGAGCACGGAATATTGGACATTGACACGGTGGCTAGACGCGCGGATGTAGAGTGGATTCTGCAACTGCATGGCCTCCTCGAATTCTCGCTCGCAGAGTCGCGGCACGATCCCAGTCAAGAACACAAATGGGCACACCCAGGTTACGCAGAAGTACCAGCCCCCGGAGCTTCCTCCGGTAGTCGTCAGCAGCATTGAACGTGAGATGACACTCGTCGATGACCACCCGGTCTAGCTCTCCTCGGACACGCAGATCTGCAGCCCACTGCAAGAAGTCATCACTTGAAGCTGCCTCCGCTGACACCAGTACTACCCGGGGCCAGGAGTCGCGTGCTTCAGGCCAATGTTTGCAGTCTAAGCCAGCATTAATACAGCGGGTCACCAACTACCTCTTTAGCTCAGCATATGGTGCTACGACAATAGTCACCACAGAACCAGACAGCATAGCTGGCATCATGACAATCAGGCTCTTCCCTCCACCAGTTGGTAGAATGACAACTAGTGGAGTGTCCTTTGTGCTACCATGGGACCCCTGCTGCACGGTCTCCGCAGCTGCGGCGTTTGTCAGGTGTCAAAAATAGATTACCACTCAAAATTCGGCTGACATTAACGCTGATCACTATCTACGTAGTTACAAGCCTGTCAGCATAGAGTAATATAACAGTAATAACAGGTAATACTGTTCTATACTATATAAGTATAGATAAAACCTGTTTTCATTGTTTACAATTTTAAACTTAGCAAACATATTGCCTACACTTCTATTCCTAAGGAAAAACACTGCTATGGAGCCTATGTATATCGACAAACTTGTTCTGAAAAGTCCAAGAGATCCTCACCACTCTGGGGCAAATGACTTTTTCACACCTTTACTTGATAACGGGGAAGCTAAATACCTACAAGGAGACTTCCAAAGCAGCGCACTAGTATTTGTTAACTGTTCAAGAAAGGCAGAAAGCGAAATGATTAGAAGGCAGGCTGGAAGCTGCAGTATGAGCGGCCAGTTCGATCGGTGGCGTCTAGATTTGGATAGAGGTCTATCGCGTTGTGAAAGGCTGTTAATATTCAGCTTACATGATGCTGCGCTTGCTTATATGAGGGCAACAGACCCCTATTCCCTCGCCGACATCATTTACGCCATTGATCTCCCTGCAGAGACTACACAAAGGATAAAGAGTTTTAGCAAAGAGTATGTAGAGGGAACTCCCGTTTGTTCTGTTCTCCCAAGACTTGTAGATCCTATAGGAAAAGCTCTCAAAAGAGCTAATAGTACTAAAGATGCAGCGCATATTCTTGCTCGAATGTGTTTAATTAAGAGCTTAGCATTTGGTTACCTCACTGGAGATAAGGGAGGCCCAGATATGGCAGAAGCCTTGGGCAATATGATCGCTGTTATAACTATCACCTGTCGTGATAGGGATTGGGTAAAGAATCATGGACTACAACAGCTGAAACAAGCTTTAGAGGTGGCCGGCTCAAAGGGAAATCTACAGTGGATTAATTATAGCATTGAGATTGTAAAAAACAACGCAGTAGACATTATGTTGCAGTAGGAAAATCAATGCATGTCCCTTCATCTATTTATATCTCTGTTCTGGCGGGCCATCTATGACTAATAGTTCTAATTCCTGGGTGACCTGGGCCACTCGCGAATCGAAATAGCAGTGAATGGAAGTAATTATGAGTCGTAATAACTTATTAACTTAGTCAAGTTATATAAAGTTAAGTTACTGTACTGTACAGTACAGTACGGCTACCAAGACTGACCTCCTGGTATGACAGAAATCTCTCTGCCTTTTCCCTTAAGATTGAATCTATTATATCACGATTTCGCTATTCGACGCGTGAGAGATGAACTACCCTCTAGCCAAACTCCCGCATTCCCTTCCAGAGACGCTGTCTTCCGAAGCAGAGCATGTGTTCGAGCTCTGATTGAAACCACCGTCCCAAGTGTCGCTCTAGCTATGCTACAAAAATATAATTACTACTATAGTACACTAATTAACATTAACCCAATCTTCCAACTCTTGTCCCTTCCCAACCGCCTCAACCCACTGATTTAACTGAGTGAATACTTGTACTAAAACACTAGCTGTCATATCGCGCCAGCTAGCTTTTTGGGGGAGCCATTCTAGCACAAGCCGCTAGCAAACTCGATCTTATGTAGCTTAGCAGCCTCCATTAAAACCAAGTCTCGTTTCTCATCTTGGCAAGCTTTCAGATCATGGTACGTGTCGATATCAGCAGTGTCCGTCTTCTTAAGAGTATAGCATACAGGGCACATCCCCAGCCATGCCAAAAGAAGACTGTCAAACTCGGCTTCGTCACGTCCTTCGCGTTGATTTCGAGCCATGAGACGCTGTCTTCTCTGCTTTCGTAAAGCATACGTAGCCTCGTCGGCTTCGTTTTCTACATCTGAGGCTAGCCCGGTCGATGTGATCCAGCTTGAACATGGACAGTGATAGCCCCGATTGCTACAATTCAAGCGGCCCTAGCGCCAGAGACTAGCTGAAACACCTCCATAGCCCTTATAGCGCACAAATCATTCCCTACTGTTCGCTCACTCAGCCACTGGCAGACCCTATCAAGGTTTCGTGAATAAAGCCACGAGTCCATCCAGAGATCAAGTTCTTCCCGTACCTCAACGGCCTCTTCGAGTGCGGTCACAATAGTAAAGACGACAACTCCATCATACTGGCACTTTGATCCAGTCGCAGCCCATTCGTTGGACTTCCCCTGCTTCCAGCGGCCACAGATAAGTCTTAGTAATAGGCATACAAGGCAGCTCTGGGTGTCTGCATCTGATAGTCGCTGCAGCCTTAGGAATAAAGGCGCCCAAGTCCGAACGGTACGATAAAGATGATCATAGCAGTCGTGAGTTGCGTGACAATCTCTAGGCCGTACAAGGTTCCCTTTAAAGTCACATACAATGCAACCCTAACTCCACGCATCTAAAGAACTCTTCAACTCTCGTATAACTCTTTGGGTTATATTTGTTTCTAATAACGCTAACTTGCCACAGGCGTTTTTCTCTCTCTTTATCTCTCGTATAAGTACAAATATAAGGTATATTACAGGTAGAAAAGTAGTCTCAGGGTAAGTGAAATGTAAGCCTCAGGGTAGGCTAGGTGTGAGCCACAGGGTAGTCTAAGTGTAAGCCTTAGGATAGGCTAAAGTACAAGCTGTTACGACCTACGATGCGCCTCGTATTCTAACCGACACGGGCTCGGCTATGCGACGGCGCTAAACCCGATAGGGAAGACTAGGTGGCGAGCCTGCGACATGTCGACGTGAATGGCACTCGACTACGCTAGGCCCCATTAGGAGGGTCCTTCATGTATATATACTCGAGCCCTCCCTTACGGAGAGCTCTCCTTTCCTCCTTGTCTTTTCTTCTCGATTCTGAGCGTAGCATTAGGCCCAAATACAAAGCTAGAGTCTACTCGCCGTATCAACCTCTTGCCAGCCGTAACACAAGCCACAGGGGGCCAAAGTAAAAGCCATAAGGGGCTAGAAAAGCGCTAGGCGACTAAGCGAGGAGCTATATAGCCCTAAAGACCGGCAAAAGCGTAGTTTTTGTAGCGGCACGGTCGATAGGGGTATATAAGCTCGTAGGCGAAGTCGAATAGGCGAGGAGGAGGTAAATTGAGGTAAAAGAAGTGCTAGACGAATAATCGAGGGGCTAAATAATCCTAAAGACCGGCAAAAGTGTGGTTTTTGAAGCGGCACAATCGATAGGGGTATATGAGCTCGTAATCAAAGTCGAATAAGCGAAAGAGAAGTGAATTGGAGTAAAAAAGACGCTAGACGAATAAGCGAGGGACTAAATATCCTAAAGGGGCACGCCGGGGAATTTGGGCGCGGATCCGGGATTAGTTGAGAGCCACTAATTCGAATCGGGTAAGAATTTTTTTATTTTACTCGCGCTTATTAGGGCTCTTAAACGCACTAGCCCTTATAAGTTTATATAAATTAGGGCTTCTGATGCACGCGTGTAAAGAAAGACGCGGCGATGCGGGCAAGGGGGTGGAATATGGGCGTAGCGAGCCTTGGCACCCCACGACAAGATAATTATAAATTAACGCTAGGCTAGCGTATTTCTAAAAAGCTTATTTTATAAAGAATTAAATGAGGATTCGGGGGGTCCCTTTTTTTTTTATAATTAAGCGCGATTTAGTCGACTTGGATTAATGTTAAAGATCCATTGGAATTTGGATCCGGCGCTAACCCGGATTTAGTAATTCTTAAAAATTATCCGATTTACATAATTTTTTTTGTTTAAATTAGCTAAATTCGGGCTTTTAAACGCCGGTCTCGCTTAAAAAAGTTATAAGAGCAAAGTTGCGCTAGCCTTGGTTGGAATTTGGGCGCAACCGCGGCCCTCGCTTTATGAGATCTACGCTAAATATAAGCCGATTACGCTAGTTTCTTTTTTATTATTATAAGAATAGTAGTAGTTAATAATTAAAAAAATTTAGTATATAAAGTTTCTTAAATTTATACCTAAGTTTATTAACGAAAATCTATTACTTGGAGTTAAATTTAATTATAAATTTACTCCTTAAGCAATATAAAATGGCGCTAATATAAAAACAAAACCCCCTCTTCTTTTTAAATAACGTAAATACTTGGGATTAATACCAAAAATATAAGGTATTTGTCGGAAGTAAGGAAGGAGGATCAGCTGACTCGTACGCATAATGTCGAGTCTGGAATCTCCCTGCAAGTTGGCCTTTGCCAGCTTGCCACGAGAGTCAGGGAGATTACGGTTGTGCCGTAATTCCCCGATCTCGAGTACATAGAATCGTTCTCTGCTCGAAGAGAGAGGGGACACACACAAATGCAACCACGAATCAAGAGTAAAGCTTTACCTATATTTGCCGTGTCACCACCGAACGAGAAACACCTTACTTGGTGATTCCAACAGTATTACGCTTAAGAAATCTCAAAATCGTCGTTAGCTAGGAGCTCGACTTCTTCGAAGCTAGTTATGCTAGCGGCCTTGGGTTCCAAGATTTAAATTAGTAATTCTTTATTAATATTAAATTTAAAAGGCTTAGAATTTACCTGCGAATTTAACATTAAATTCTTGTATTAAGTAATTGATTTACTCGCTTAATTTTTTAACTATAATTTAAATTAGCTTATAATTATTACGCAATAGTTAGATTTATTAACTTACTTTGGAAATCAATATCATAAATAATTCCTTTAATATGTAAAGGTAGGTGAGCTATAGGTTCGAGCCCTAATTAAATTATTAATTAAACTTAATTAAATTTAGTAATAAAGATTTAACTTACTCAAAGCACTAGCCTCTTTAGGGGTAAAGCTAGAGCTTGCCCTTCGCTTCTTAGAGCCTGTTCTTTTTTTTAAAAAAAATTTGTTAGTAAATATATTTATATTTTATAAGTGAAGAAATTAAAGACGTGTGGTACAGAAGTGAGCATAGAAGTAAGTGCTCTCAAAGAGGGTAGTGAAGTTGTCTGAATTCTGTAAAAGGAGGCTCGTAGGGAGCAACTGACTACGTACAAGAATAGGGGCTGCTGACTCAGCAGAGCCTTGGTGCCGTCGGCCCGTGCCTGTACGACAAGACGGTAATTTATACCCTTCTTTAGTTATTACCTCGGTAAATACTTGAAGTATTTCCGGCTTATAAGGCCAATTTGTATATATATCTTCTTGCGTTTCTTTATTTATTCCGGCGGTAATCATGCTCTCGATCGCTGAATCAATTTGATATTCGATAATAATTAAGAAGTTATTAAGATTTTCCTCTTTAATAAGGTCTTTAATTTCCTCTTTAATATCGTGATATAATTCTTCGTTTTCTAGGCGAATTAAATAGCCGAAATTCTGCTTAAAATTCTTTGTTAAATCCTTTAGCTTTAAACAGTGTGTCAAATGAATAGAATAGAATTACAAGTGATTATTCTATTCTATTCAATAAAACTATCTCTTATTCCATTCTATTTAATTAATATGAGGTTATTATTCTATTCTAGTTGAATAACGCTGAATAGTTGCTGAATAAAAGTCTAGTTAGCCAATCAAAGCTACTCGCTTAATTTACGGTTCGGGAAGTACGGTAGCTTTACCTGATTTGGAAAGGGTTCTCCACTTAAACGAAGCTCGCGATAAGGAACCTTTAAGAATCGATTCATAAAATCTTACTCTTTAGTTTTATTAATTACAAACTGAACTATTAGTAATTATAATTCGATTATAATTAATATTATATATCACTAGAATTTACTAGATTCTTGTAGAATCATTTCCTTTATTCTTGTTAAAAATAAAGCTGAATAGTTGAATATTAGTTAACTAACTAAATATAACTATTCTATTCAAGTCAAATTCCTGTTATTCATATTCTATTCTATTTTAGTTAACTAGAATAGAATATTAGTTAACTAATTTGAATAATCCTTTGACACGCTGGCTTTAAAGCCGTTGATCTTATAAGCAAGGCTCTTAGTCAAAATAATAAACCTAAGGTCTAAATACTCTTTAATATAAGCCTCGGGGATAATATCGAGCGTAAAAGCCATGCTAATTTATAATTAGTTAATTAAATAATTATTATTAGGGTTTAACTGACTTGGAATTTTTTTTAAGCTTTTAAAAAAGTAATAAAGTAATTATAATGGTAAATCGTCGATTTTTTGACTTTGAGAGTACTTTGAATTGTATAATTAAAAGGAGGAGATTTAAGAGGGTATTATATATGTAAAATATTTTTAACTTTAGCATTTCATAAGTATAAAGTAAATTTTTAAAATTTATTATATAACAATAGATTTAAATTTAAACTTACTAAAGTTAACTTGAAGTAAGATAATTTTTAAAAGTTTAATTTATTATTAAAAAGTAGGTATATTAGACTTATGTTAAATTAGTTTAAGATTTAAACTCTAATTTATTAATTTAAACGTTATATTTTATATATAACCTAATTAAATTACAAATTATTTTAAAACTAGTTTATTGCTGAATATATTACGCCATAAGTCGCTTTATGAATTACTTTATGAGTCATATTTTAAATTTAATTAATACCCTAAGTAAGAATAGACTTTGTAAATCACTTTATAAGTCATATTTAAAATTTAATTAATAAATCAAGTATTAATAGACTTTATAAGTTACTTTATGAGTCATACTTTAAATTCAATTAATAGATCAAGTAAGAATAGACTTTATAAATCACTTTATAAGTCATATTTTAAATTTAATTAATACATCAAGTATTAATATACTTTAAGGGTTACTTTATGAGTTATATTTTAAATTTAATTACTAAATTAAAATATTAATAAGCTTTATGAGTCACTTTATGTGTCATATTTTAAATCAATTAAAAGCTTAATTTATTAGTTACTTATTTTCTTTTTTTTAAAACGCTAATAAAATATTTATTATATAAACTCGAAAAGTTCTCAGATTTTCTTTCTTTTTTTAAACAACAACGGATTACTTTTTAAGCTCGACTTTTAAATCAACCCTAATTACAACTCTTACCTCTTAGCTTTTACTTATAACCTTATTAAATTTATAAAAATGGATTTTATTACTTCTAATAACGAGAGTCTTATTTATAAAGACCAGTGTGACAAATGAGTAGGGTAGAGTAGTAGTGAGCGCTACTCTACTCTACTCTAGTATAAATATTATACTACTCTAACTCTACTCGAGTAGTAGTTATGCGACTAAAATCTAACTTAAATAAGACTAATACGCGGGAGCTTTACTTAAAGTAGCTTAATCGCGGCTTATCTCGTTTAAACCTTTTAGTATTTACGCTTACTTAAGTACAGATATTTAATAACTCTATAAGTAAGCGATTTATAAGTAAACTATTTTTGTTACGACAGGTATGCCTCGGCTAAGTCAGGGGTCCGAAACAGGTCCGACTCCCCTCTGACTCCCTATATATATGGCTCCCTCCTGTAGAGTAGCTCTGTACTTTTGTATTCTAAGTGTTAAGTCAACCTTCTACGTCCAAGGCTCTTGTGTCGTTACAATTTTATTAATTATTATTACTAGTAGCTTAGTTTATAATAATAATTGAATATTTATATTAAAATTTAAACGTCCTTTAAAAATAACTCTACTACTCTACTACTCTAGAGTAGTCAAAAATAACTACTCTAATTCTACTCCAGAGTAGTCGAAAAAGTGACTTGTAACGACACTAGCCAAGATAGCAGTGCAAGAGGTATATGGGAGTACATTGGCTGAGGCTATCGAGAACTAATAGGTCTGATACGAAGGAAACAAGAAGATAGGGGAGGAAAAGGAGTCTGAGGGAGGGCCTCCTTATATACACGATCTGCCACCGAAACCCCCCTGGCGCTAGTTCAACTCGCTATGACCCTATTCCCCTGAATGCCAGAACACGTGAGTCGATCGTCACATGACTACTCTAATTCTACTCTACTCTACTCTAACTACTCAAGTAGCTACTCGAGTAGTAGAGTAGAAATTTGTCACACTGATAAAGACTTAATTTATAATATCGAATTTCAAGTTGTAATTTGTACGACTTGTAAATCGGCTATCGGCTCTTTAGAAAGTATTATTAAACACTTAAATAAGCTTCATTTAGATATTTATACTAAAGAAGAAATCAATTCTATTATTAAAGATAAATTAAAAGATCTTATTATTGAAAATCCTAATAAGGTTAAAATACCTAATCCTAATAAATATTATTTTAATTATTTAAAGGCGTATCAAGGTATAATATGCCTAAAATGCGACTTTGCTACTATTAATATTAAAGCTATAAAGCAACACTTAAATATAAGTCATTATATTAAAGATATTAATAATGGAAATAATGATAATTATTTAACTACATATACTAAAAGTAATATTAACTTGCAAACCTTTTTTATTAATCGAAATCAATTAAAGTATTTTATTACAAATAAGAATATTAATCCAAGTACAGTAAAATTCGAAATCAGTGTCACTCAAAACACAAAGAGAAATTAAGCTTTGCCCCGCACTCAGTACGAATACGAATAAAAGCGAGCCGTCTTAAGCGAGAACGTCAGCGCTCCTCACTCAAATCACTAATACTACCCCTCAAGGGTATAGAGTCACGAAAATGCCACCTGTCCTTTTCTGCTCGCCGTGAACGTCGTGGATGAAGATCGCTCTTCTTCCCAACAACAATTCCCGAGCATCACTTCACATAATGGCCCGGAAACTTGCAAAGTCGCAACATGAGCAAATCCATAATATGATACTTCGTAAGCAACGTCCTCATATAATAGCTGAAGCTGTGTCCTGCAGCAAACGTGGAGTCTACAGAATTGAAGAAAAGCTTCGACGCTTTGGCACAACCTCTCTACCGACTCGGGCTGGACGACCCCGAAGCATACCGCCGGAGATACTGGATTCTCTCTGCGAACACTTACTTGATCACCCCGAGCTCTATCCTTCTTGCGGGAACGTTTCCAACTCCACGTAACCGTGGCCAGCGTGAGGAGAGCATTAATTTCCCGCGGCTGGTCGAAGAAAAAGATCGGCCGCATAGCAAAGGCTCGCAATCCTGATCTTCGAGACTTATACTCCCATAATACGTCGCATATCCGTTCATGGCAATACGTATTTGTAGATGAATCTGGGTGCGACAAACGCATCGGACAGAGACGAACAGGATGGGCCCCGCTTGGCGTAACTCCTATCCAGATATCCCAGTTTCAACGCGAGCAGCGATATCAAATACTTCCAGCGTATACACAAGATGGCATTCTGTTCGCTCGTGTCTTCCAGGGATCTACAGACAGCACAGTGTTCGAAGACTTCGTTGAGAAGCTGCTTCCTTTGATGGGTAGATGGCCCGAAGAGTGATCTGTCATTGTCATGGATAACGCTTCCTTCCACCATACACCACGGATTACGCAGATGTGCCATGATGCCGGTGTGAAGCTTGTATACTTGCCTCCTTATTCACCAGATCTGAATCCAATTGAGGAATTCTTTGCCGAGCTAAAAGCTTTTATCAAACTAAATTGGCATTTCTTCGAAGAGGACCCAAAACAAGGCTTCAATAATTTCCTAGAATGAGTCTTGACGTAGTCGGAGGCAAGAAAGACAGTGCTAGAGGACATTTCAGGCACGCAGGGATCAAAATTGAAGAGAAATAAGTGAGAAGAACAGCAGAATAGATTCAAATTCCATACATCCTAACAGGGCGGTCTACATGCAATACACACAATTTCAATCACATTTCCTCTGCCCTGACTCGCTTGACATTCTTGAGCCAAAAATCTATGTCGCCTACGACATGCTCTGCTGGCCCTCTTTTTACACCTTGATCGGTTAACAACTTCGGGTTTGGATCTCGTTTGATTAGTCCCAGCGTTATGCCATCTTCAATCATCACATCGCAAGCCTTTTGGTACTCCGCTTTCAGATGAGGCTTCCTAACCCGGGATTGCTGCCATGCACAATATTCCTCTACTTGGTCATCTAGGAAGCCAGATATATTCAAATGGTGGATGGGTTCCGGAACTGGAGCTCTTTCGGGAGCTGGGACACCAGCTGCTGGCGCTGGCAGCATAGTGATATTTATAGGGAGGGTAGGCAAATTTCCTGTAGACGGCTTCAATGTCTTTTGGTGCCTCTCGCGGGCCTGCCGATCCTCTGCATATAATTGCTCACGGATATCTTGAGGCACGTCATCGTGTGCTTGCTGCGGTGCTCGAGGATCCAGGAGCTCTCCTGGCGTTTCCCAGAATTGCTGCTTGATTGTTCATTGCCCAGGTCTTGAGCTGTTCTCCGTAGGTATGCATAGAGAGCTGGTAGTCCATGTTGTTTTTGGCATTGGCTTCCTCCGCGAGCTCTTCAGCAGTTAGAGGAGTGGTGTTGAAGATTTCAGATGGAGACGCAGCATCTTTTTCATCAGGGTCGACGTATGGCCAAAGTCCGAGCATGTTTGCCATGAGTGTAAAGTGTACAAACCATGCTGGCCAATCTTCTGGTTTATTGCATAAGATCTTGGACAATGGGAGCCTGGTGGGTTCGTTGGTGCTTGTGGAAGACATATCGAGTGATCGATGTGTAATTGTGGAGTTGAAGGTAGAGGTTGAATGATCGTAGAACTTGTTGACTGAAAGTTCTTCTGCGAATGCGCCGTGTAGCTTGAATGAGACAGGTGTGGCTCTTAACTGTCGTGCAGAAGACGAGCATTAGCTCAGGGGTTTGAAAGATTCTACGATCAGATGAGGTTCTGGAAAGTGTGTTCAAAGATTGATTGACTTGAGCGTTGTCCTCTTGAAGAGAGGAGCTGGAGACTGGGTTTATAGTCTACCGCGAAACAAGTCAGCCAAGATCAGTCTCGATTGTGTACAACAGACCTTCGTTGTGTGTGAAGTGCATTCTATCTTCTTGCTGAAAAGTCTCTTAGACCTTCCCAAACCACTTATTGAAAACTTGGGCAACTCTTTCGTGTATGACACCTGGCAGAGTCAAGATTTTCAACTCTTTCCGAGTTGGATCGTATTCGTAACCTCCGAGGTCAGTTACGTTCTGACTCCACTCCTCGAAAGCTTCTGGTTCAACCTCAAAAGGCAATGGGGTATCGAAGTCGATAGCCGCTCTCAACTTCGCGAACGTCTCTTCGGTCAAGGGTTTCAACCTCTCGCGGGTATTAGAACTGGACTTTAGGCTCTCAAGGATTGCTTCAGCCCGATCGAATACGAAGGATGGACTTGGCATCCGTTTGGGCTTCTCTGGGGGTGCATCTCCAGGCGTGGGAGGAAATTGATGTCCAATTGTATGGTCTACAGGTCTCTGCTTCACATCAGGCGTTTTTGATTCTGCTTCATGGGAAGCAAGCGGTGTCGGAATCAAAGACTTCAGGTCTGTTTTCTTTGGCGGAATCGGGATAGGAGGCGAGCTAGAAGGCCCCGCGGCTGTACTCTGGCTCGAAGGCTTGCTGTTCCGGCTTGAGCCCGAAGCCATTGTTTTTGATCAAACTGGTCGCACCTTCCTGCGCTTATAGCCCGAGAATGTGGATTATGAGTGAGAGTAGAAAGTAAACAATTTCCCACCTAGAAGAGGGGAAGCTGAGTAGGACGTGGGTGTTAGCTTTAGAGTTTGATAGGCGTGGAGACTGGTGTTTACGCAAAATGACCTTGAGCCTGCCAAGCTAGAATAAAGACGTCAACAGCCGACACCAGGCCAACCGAAATAGGTTTAGACTTCGAGCTCTGGAGCTCGGAGTTGGACTTGATGCATAGTACCTGGTTGGTTAAAGCACGGTCGTGTCCCGACGCGGCTTCGTTGCCTTTTTAACTCCTCACTTACCACTCTCATTCTTCAAAACAATTCTCGCCATTTCGTTTTAAGTATGTATAAAGTTTCAATT